>JAAKBH010000336.1:565000-639735 GCA_019776075.1 Amaranthus palmeri
TAACTCGATCACTTATTCAGTATTCAGTATTCAGTATTCATCAATGTTATCACCTAGCTTGATAACTCAATCACTTATTCAGTATTCAGTATTCAGTATTCATCAATGTTATCACTTAGCTTGATAACTCGATCACTTATTCAGTATTCAGTATGAAATATTCAGTATTCAGTATTCATCAATGTTCAAAGGATTCACCTAGTTTGATTCCTTATCTAAATCCCGGGTGATTGACGGTTGGGCAATGCGGACCTATGTCCGATCCATATTCATCAATGCGGACCTATGTCTGAGCAATATTCATCTTCAAAGGATTCACATAGTATGATTCCTTATCTAAGTCCCAGATGATTGACTGCTGGGCCATGTCATTATATCACGCTCAAATATCGAATCATTTTATCGGGCTCTAAGGCCAAATATTTATTATTTATGGGGTTTCAACCAAGCATGGACTTATTGAGGCAAGAATTTAAAGTTTATTTCATTCAGACCTTATTATATGGTTTCTTTCGAACATTTAATGGGTTCGCATCACATGTATATTTATTTTCCGCATATAGACTGATGCCCTCGCTACATAAAATTACCTCCTCTATCACTCTTCATGCGTGGGGCTGATGTTACGAGGTCAATTATTATCCCGTAATTTATTTAGTCAAACCATAAACCGCCCCCATCGGTCCAATAAGTTTCCAAAATAACTACCTACTATTAACCAACTAATAATCTCCATCTAATATAACCTCCGATCTCTGATAAATAACTCTCTCCTTTGTGTTATAAATAGATGTTACATTCATCATTTGAAGGGGACTATGTTTTCATCTTCCTAACCGCTACTCCATAAAAATACACCGCTCTCATACTTTCGATCGATATGTAACCAAATATCCCTTCATGATTTGAACTCATCCTACAATCCGTTATTCTGTTTTCATTAATTATCATATATTCATAACTTTTGGTTTCTCGATCTGACTTGAGCATCGGAGGGGTTTTCCGGGAAACCACCCCCGGGCAAGGCTAACATTGTATTGCAGGATTTGAGGTCTCATCTTCGGAAGGATCAATCATTTTAATAATCGTCCCCGATTACACCTATCTCCAGGTATTTTAAGTGTCTTTTGTACTTCCTCGTTTCGTTACCGAAACAATGATATATATATCATTTAACTATAATTTGCGTCTCATTAGTCTTATTATTCCAGCATGTGTTTATATTATAGATATAATTAATCAGTACTAAGATAATCAATAATAATGTTTAGTTTAGTTGGTAAGATACACATGTCAATCTCTTTGAGGTTGGGTTGAGAGATCAATCTTTGCTAACTATAACTTTTTTAAAAAGTGCCCTGGTGAATCCCTTGGCTGCCACGGTCAGAACCACGGCCAAACCTCCCCAAGCTAGGATGCTTATCACCATCATTATACTCATAAATGGAGCTGTCTGCGCGATTATTGATGAGTGTGGTGTAACCAAAGTCAAGCCCTTTGCGTATCCTAAACTCATTTGTATGAGCCCCAAGAAAAGTACAATTATCGAGCAGACTTTCATTAACTTGACATGATTAGGGATCAACGGTATTAACGAGATCAGAAGAAGCACTATAGCGGACAATATTGCAGAAAAACACGCACTACTATTCAGATCCATAAAGGATTTAAAAGCTTGGGATGAAATCAAAGTGGGTTTGCCATTATTTTGGTTGTAACCACCAGGAGGGTTGAATGTGGTGGTATAAGTCACACTCACAATGAGCGTCGCTACCACTAAAAGAATGTTCACACTCGAACTTTCAGTCCAGGATCCAGTCTTCACATTTGCATGCTTCCCCTCATCTTTTTTTACCTCATTTCCATTGCATTCTTTGCCTCTCTTTTCTCGGAAATAATATTTTCTATGACCGCCTTTTTTCAAAAATAACTTTTCCACGAAATTGAGTATCTGTAATTATAATCAATTCAATTATTCTCTTAGCTTACAATTGCACAAACTCAATTCTTATTAAGTTAAGTCCAATAAATTTAATGTTAAGATCTATTTTATACTTACGGTCACTACAACATAATTTTCTTTTAGTGGGATATATTTAGTTAGGGGTGTTCAAAACTACCCGACCCGACTGACCCGACCCGCCGACCCGGCTCCTTAACGGCGGGTCAAAATATAAAAAAATTTCAAATTCACGGGTCGGGTACCCGACCCGCTTTAACCGGGTCGGGTCATGGGCCGAAATTTTTTGACCCGGGTACCCGCTAATGACCCGGTAAGATTTTTAATATATAAGTCTTTTTGAGCAAGAATACATTCAAGTAATTCTCCAGTAATTAAACTCCAGACTCCGCAAGCAAGCATTCAAGTAATTAAACTGTGGCATATTCTCCAGTGTTTAGTATTCAATTTTCATTTGTTGAGTTTTTTAATCTTTAGTGTATAGCATTTAATTTTCATTTGTTGATTACACAGTAATAATATCTTAAATATATACATATAGATTTACTACCATTAATTACTGGTTCTTCCCCAATCCCCATCCTTGCTCAAATATTGTATAAACATTCTTTGTGAAATACACTACAGCTTTGTGAAATATTGATTTTGAGTTTTAAAAATTAGAATAATAATTTTAAATATAAACTTTCAAGCTTTGATGAACAGGAATTAAAAAAATCAGCATAAATATCGGCTACAATCAATCGAAATTCGATTTTATAAATTATAATTAAATCTAAAAAATAAATAAAAATAATAACCGGGTACCCGCAATAAATGGGCCGGGACACGGGCCGCAAAAAAAGGTACCCGGCTAACCGGGTACCCGGCTTTCCGGGTACCCGTTTAGCCGGGTACCCGGTAATGAACACCCCTATATTTAGTGACATTTAATTTAAATATCGCTATTTCAAATTTTTAATAGTATATATAGAGGATTTAGTGATCTTTATTAAACCCTTTAGCAGCGCATTAAAAAATCACACAAAAACTTTTTGCGACATAGGATCTAGTGACATTTCTCACAAATGCCACAATAGACTATAGTAACAATTATATATGCCACTAAAGACCAAATAAAGTGTTGCTAAATCACTTTATTGTGAAACATTAAATAAAAACCAATAATTATAACATTAAAAATATGAATTAGTGGCATTTTTATAATGCCACTAAATCCAATGTCGTAGAAAGTTAAATTTGTTGTATTGGGATTGTATGGTTAGAGGTATTAATTGGTGATAATAAGAATGATTTATAGTGTAAACTTTCATCAAAAGTTTCATATCATTCCCATGGTAATGAAACTTTGATCACAAAAAAGATTTTTCTGTTTACAAATTCCCATTATAACCTTATACCACATATTTCAATGGTAATGCATTGAAATAAATTTTATGAAGAAAATAAGACGATTAAAGTTGGACCGGGACTTTAATTGTACAAACACTTATGTAAATCACATAAACCTACAACCTGAGATGACAATTTAGTATTAACAAAAAAAGTTTTCAAAAAAGTGCCAGACCAAACAGCTGGATGGCTGTTTTTTTTATTAACAAAAATATATATATATAAAAATCTTCCAAACGACCAAAATGCTACATGAGATGGTATTTTGGTATTTATACCTAACACTATCTCAGGTAGCGGTTCGGTCTGATCGACTTTAAAAAAATTATCCTACGTGGATGGTACCATGGAAAATAAGTTTTCCAGGGAAGCAAAGTAAAAATTATTTCCCATTAAGTATTATTAGGGGCAAAAATTCCAAGTAAATACATTAATTAATTAGTGTTTTCTTATAGTAATATTTATTGTGATTAGTAACAACCGAACAAGGGAGGGAGGTTTAGGTCATGTGGAAATACTCGACCGCATAGAATACTTTACATAATAGACCTTAAAGATTGGTTGGTATTAGTTCACCTACCTTTAATTTAAGTAATTATTTGTTTTCAAGAAATGTAATCCAAACCGGAGATTAAATAATACCCCCTCCTATTCACCCTAAAAATGTCTTATTTTTTTATTGGGTTAAGTCACTCTAAATGTCTCATTTCTATTGGGTTAACTTTACCAATTTATCCATACAAAACTTAACTTTTTTCCACCTTTACACTTAGTAACCTCACTTTACACCTAAAAACTCTACACTTTACTCTTACACATATGATCCCATTTGACCAGCTAAAAAATGGTGAAAAGTCAAATGAGACATTTAGGGAGAATAGGAGGGAGTAATTGTGTATTTTGTTCTACCCCTGATTATTAATGAATGGTTTTTTTAAAGAAGAATTCTAAATTTCTATGGTGTATTTAACATATACTTGATGTTCTAATTTAGACTCTCTTAAACTAAAAAAGACTGAATTTGCCACATAAATATAGACAAAACATGAACCTTTTAAAAGTCACTTTAAAAAGATGTTTTTCTCAGAAGGGCTTGTCTTACCAGTACTCGTAATGTTTCATCTGCAGTTGAATACTGTAAACTCATTTCAAAGTCATCTCTAACTGTGCGAAATTCTTTGTTTATTGAATTGCAGTCGATTTGTTTCTTCCACATCAAGCATAACATAATTTTTATACGACAACCTTTGGCAGCCAAATGCAACGGAGTGTTACCATCTGCATCTCTAGCATTGAGTAGCTCTTGAAAACGATCTTGTCGTTTTAATAAATAATTTACCACATTAGAATTTCCAGCTTCCGCAGCCACATGGAGAATGTTTTGTTGCTTATTATTTAGCAAACATATGCTTAGAGTAAGCATTTCAATGATTTTAATGTGACCACTTTTCGCTGCCTGGTGAATGGGAAATGACCCATTCTCATCGTGGTCACGTTTGAATTCTAATGCTGGAAAATTATCAAGTAACAGTTGAACCCCCTCAGTATAACCAATAACTATTGCATAAGACATGGGATTTCTACCTTTATCATCCAAAGTATCCATGAATACATCTTTAGTGTTGTCAATCAAACTCTTCAAGATGTCTGCATTATTTGAATAAAAAAACTTAATAAATTGATATGTTTAATTTTTAATCTACTCTATACATTCTCTAATCTCTACTAAGGAAATACTCCCTCTGAACCTAATTAATCCATTTGTCATTTTGAGTTGTTTTATTTATTATTTCCTATAAAAAATCTATATTATATATCATAAATTTTTGACATAATTGGTTATTCATCTTAATTATAATATTGTGTTCTTATGGCGTCCACATATTTTCCACTAATTTTATTTTAACATTTTATATTACTTATATGGACTATGGTCATTGTATATTTCAAACTAAATTTATTTAAATATTTTTTAATAATTATGGTGCTCATATATTCCACTAACTTTCTTTTAATGATTTTTTTAATTATTATGGTATCCACGTTTTCTCTCCATTAACTTAATTATTTAATACTCCCTTCATTCCTTAAAAAGTTCCCATTTGCCATTTCAGGGTGTTTTATTTGTTGTTTCCATAGAGAATCTTTCCATTTATGTAACAAATTTTGGATAAAAAGAATCTTATTCATACTCACTTTAATATTTTTATAATGCTTATAAATTCCACACATCCTCTACTAACTTCAATTTAACATTTTAATACTTCCATCGTTTTTTTTAGTTGCACCATTTTCACTTTTTACACTACTCATGTGGGATCTTGTTTTTTTCGTCTCGTCGAATACTTTCACTATAATTTTGGTTTTGGCCCCCCTTACTAATATGATATATAATTTAAAGAGAGTGAAAATATAACAAAATTACTTTAGCTTAATGGTTTGAGTAATACATTTATAATATAAGGTTAAGGGATCAAATCCTCATCTAAACAATTATTTTTTTATAGACTATAGATTTATATTATAAATGTCATTGCTATTTATCTTTCATAATTTAACATTCGTTCTTTTTAGAGTGTGTTTATATTTTTCTATCTTAATTTTAATAGTGTTTTTTTTGGAGAATTATTAGGCAAATATATAGAGGCAAAACACTTAGTCTTTTCAAAATTAATAGAAGTAATTATAGGAAAGCTTCTACTTTATTTATTGTTAAATATAATTTTTGCAATGATTCAACTTTATTTCAGTCTATATGATTTTGATATTTTCATAGCTTAACTATTATCTAATGGTGATCGCTCGGGTCATCGTTGATTTCGGGTTGGGTGTTTCGGGTGGGCTTGAAATCGGATATCATGTCCATATTGTTTTTACATAATTGTAAATTTTAAGTGTCGAATCAAATTGGATTCGTTTATAATATCGTGTAAATTTCGAGTCATCGTGTCTGTTTCTAGCACCTCTAGATTTTATATAGTAAAAAAATCTTCTAGTATATCGACAATTTGGCCCTCCCTAATTCAAAATCCTAACTTCGCCCCTGTAGAGAACAAAGGGACTAGTAAAGTTCTATAAGGCGACAAGTAATTCAATATAACCAACATGCACCATTTCAATCTTAATATCAATATAATTGTGTTTGGTTAACAAATTATAAAAAGTCGATATTAGTAAAATTTACATTGATATCAATAAAAAAAAAGATCTCACTTAACTATATTTTAACTTATAAATTGAGAATAAAATACAAACTAAAAGTAATTAGTGAATAGTCTCAAAAAAATAAATAGGTCATTTGATCAGAACAAAAGGTAAAATAGAATTTATATTTAAAGATAGATGGATGAATAACTACTTTGTTGGGTTCAAAATTCAAGAACAAAAAACTTTTGGTAGTCCTTTACAAATTCTTAACTTGAACTAATTTTGATGAAAATACTTGTGAAACTAAATCAATTCAAAATTTAAATCTTTTAATTGGCAAAACACTAAATTATGTCTTTTTTAGTTCTCCCACATTGTTGTGAGATTAATTAGGGAAAAGTAATTTTGAAATGAAATGAAATTATAATTTCTTAATATCTCTATTTTGTTAATATTACGGAAAAGTAATATAAAATGGTCTCCTTACATGTTTTAATAATTTTGTATATGCCTTGACTCATGTGTTTGCTTTTGTGCGTTTAATGCTATGTATTATGGAAAAGTAATTGGTTGAAAATGAGTGAAGGATAAATTTTGAGGTTTTGAGTCAAAAAAATAAAGTCAAGTCCACCTTATATTGAAAGAGATTAAAGTTGACTTGACTCATATATATTTTTCAAAGTAAGAGCTCATACTTGTAAAGATCATGGCAATCATAAATTTTGAATAACATTCAAAAAACATTTCATACAAGGTCCAAACATGTTGATATAAAATATAATTTTATCCGTGATGAAGTAGACCACAAAAGAGTGAGTTTAGTGAATATTGATACTAAAGAAAACCCCACCGACATGATGATGAAGCCCACTACAATAAATTTAATTCTTAACAACATTAAATTTAGTGGCACTAAAAAAGTGCACTGATTCATATTTTTGATGTAATAATTAACAATTTTTATTAAGTTCCACTATAAAGTGATTTAGCGACACTTTATTTGGTCTTTAGTGACATATGTAATTGTTCCTATGGACTATAGTGGCATTTGTGACAAATGTCACTAGATACTATATCGCAAAAAGCTTTAGTGCGATTTTTTTTTTTACGCTGCTAAAGGGTCTAATAAATGTCACTAAATCCTCTATGTACATAAGAAATTTAAATAGCGACATAAATGTTGTAGTGGCCATTCCCTACCAACAATTTCAATTTGTGTGTGGACTTGATTAGTCTAACTTCTTGCTTGATGTGATTCCCTTTGGGCTTTGGGGCATGCAAGGTGTGTAAGTTGTTTTCATGTTTTCTTTATATGCTTGTAAGATGAAGCGGAATGCTTTAACTTGGGTGAACTCAAGTCAATGTGGAGATTGTTAAAGGAATATTGTGACTTAAGTGCACAATCAAGTCTATGCATTAGTGTGAGTGTGTAGAGATGGAATCCTATGGTTAATTAAGTTTGTGACTTGATGTGTGTGTTGATGATGGTGTTTAAATTGGTGTTAATTGCATGAAGTTATGGAGTATTTAGAAGTGACTTAAATATATTATGTTAATGGGATGATAAATGATAGTTAATGAGTAGTTTAAGAGGCAAAGAAAAGATTTTGCACAAGGTGCCTAGAACAAGGCAGTCAGAGGGAAGTATTGCCTTGAACGAGTAGATAGATCGGTAGCAAACAGTAGCTTCAAAAGACAAGTGCTCGAATGAGCTACAATGGTGCTCGAACGAGCACTCATCTAATGCACTCCAGAAGCTGATTTTTGGAACCGCTCGAACTAGCAGAAGCATGGCTCGAACGAACTGCCTAGGCAGCAGCTACATTGGATTTTGTTTTGATCTTTTGGACTTTTTAGAGTTGTTATATGTAATTTATTTTTAGCCTTAATTATGTATGACTCATTAATGTATAATATCCTACAAATAGGTAGTTCATATGTCTTTGTAAACACATCAAACACAAACCCCTAAGATTTGTTCTTAAACTGTAATCTAGCTCTCATTTCACTTTCTATTGAGCTAGAGGGTTTCCACGCAAAAATTTGTCTTGTATTTTTATTACTTCTTGGCTTTAAATTCCTTACTTGTTGCAAAATGTTTTAAAAACTCCATATACTACAATTTATCCCACTCTAGTAGTATTCATTTCCTAAAAACAAACAAATCAAACAAATATTTAAAGTTTTAAACAATAATGGACATAATATGATTCTAATTAATTTTTTTTATCTTTTGTGACCTAAAAAACTAAAAAAAAAACATAATTATTATCTTTTAATTATTAATTTTTTGGCAAGTTATCTTTTACTCCCTCTATTCCTTTTCGTTTTTTCATTTTAAGGTTTTCCACTTTTAGAGAGAAAAATTTAAATTTGATTTTTAAGTATATATTGAAGATAAAATATATTCATGTTGGATCTTACTAGATTCAATATATAATATTTACAATTTTTTATAAGGAAAAATTGTTTTTAAAAAGCCAACCTTTTGGCCATCTGCAAATAAAGAGTCAACGTTTCATTTATTCAATAAAAAGACAATCTTTGTCTCATTTTTGCAAATAAAGAGTCAACATTTCATTTATTCACTATAGCAGGTATGTTTTCAACTCTAAATTTATTGAATAAATGAAACATTGACTCTTTATATGCAAAAATGAGACAAAGGTTGTCTTTTTATTGAATAAATGAAACGTTGACTCTTTATTTGCAGATGGCCAAAAGGTTGGCTTTTTAAAACAATTTTTCCTTTTTATAATGCGTACTTAAAGATATTAAGACTCAAAATTTGCTTTGAAAAGCGTGCAAAAAATAAAGTGGACACACAAAAAAACAAAAGAAATATTTTTTAATAATTAATAAGCATTAAACACACACCAATTTTCCTTGTCTCAATTGCTACATGAATGATTGATTTCATGCCTATTGAGTCGGTTCTAATAAATTGCATGTTATTCTGAAGTCCTCGGATCATAAGGTCGACCATATCGATCTCGTTATACCAATTCTTTATCGCCAGAAGCAACGGGCAAATTTTGTTTTTATTCAAGTAATACGCTGCATCCGGACAATAATTATATAAGTATTTAGCCACTTCCCTATGATTGTTTTGCACAGCAACATGAAGTGCTGTGTCTCCTTCCATATTTTGCTTTAGACATATGCGAGTATTGACTTCACGATTATTTGACCATATAAAAAGAGCTTGGACAGACTTGAAATTTCCAGCCTTGGCAGCTAAGTGAATTGGAAGGTCACCATTGTTGTTAGGTTGCTCCCTTAGGTCTCCACATCCACAATTAGGATGAAGCACTTGTTCCAAAAGTTGGTGTTTTCCGATACTAGCTAATATATGTAGAATTGTATCCCCATTTGTTGGGCAACCAAGGTCTTTGAGTTGAATCTCTTTTGCCGAAATAGTTTCATTAAGTTGACGCATATCATTAAGTAGCAAGTATCGATACAAAACTTCGTCGATGGGAGATATTGAACACTTAAGCCCGTTTGCTGCCCTTTTGAACATAAAGTTCAGTCTCAGTACCATCTCTTTGTCTGCATTGTCTAAAGCTGTTAACTTATTCTTGGCCAAATCACATGCTGTTAACCCTTGCTTATTTGCTAATCCACCATTGACATTTTCATTCTGGATTAGAATCTCAACCACCTCAATTTGTTGATCTCGAGTGGCCAAATGCAAGGGAGTGTTCCCATCTACGTCTTTTTGATTGACTAAAAATTTCACATCTGATAAATTAAGTATCAAATGAGAGACCACATGAGAGTCACCAGAGAGAGCTGCCAAATGAAAAATATTTTGGCCTTTTGCGTTAAGCAAGAACCTTGAACTTTTTAGCAAATCCACAATTCTAGTATGGCCACCAAGCACAGCCACATGAATCGGAAAAGTTTTATCCTCGTTACTTATGAATGTACTACTTGGATCATAGCGAATCAAAATCTCAACTTTCTCCAAGTAATTCATAGATGCTGCATAAGATAGGGCCGACCATCCGTCGTGCATCAAATTAGTTAACTTCACATTATAGCCAAGCATATGCTCCAATATTTCTGCAGTCAGTAGTAGTATACCATTAATTGATGAGTCTATGTTGGGCGACAAAAATTTATCATTTATCAATATGATGATATTTGATTATTTTCTTGGCATTTATCCACTTGGAGTTAACATATATTAACTATGAAATATACAAATTTGACATGTTTTTATTTCTCATTGAAAATTTATATATTTTAAAGGTATTAAAATGGAAAGTATCAATAATAAGTATTGATTAATTTTAAATAATCGATAATTTCAATATTATTCATGGTATTATTGTGGAAAAAAGTTAAAATATAATATAATTCCCCATAATCTTTCCTAAAATATTTTTATTGGTCATTTTGAAGTTTATAACCAAATTCATGGGGAAAGCCACAAGGAGAGCCGAGGCCTAACCACTTTTGTTGAAAATATGATCTGTTGTGTTAAGTTTTGGGCCATCAGATCTACTTTAAACACCTCTAGTTTACATATAGTAAATAATTTGTTATTCGACAATTTAGCCCCCTCATTCAAAATCCGAACTTCACTCCTAAACGTATTAAGTGTGGTGAATGTTGTAAAAATGAGTTTTCTAAACACAATTTTTTATTTTATATTCAAGTTGTTATGTTTAAAAAAAAACAATTATGAACTTTATTTTATTGATTTTTTTAGTTAATAACATATAGATTTGAATAAGGGAAGCAATAAGCAATTGCTTAAGGCTATTGACGGATCCAGGACTTTAAAAATTTGAGAATTTTGTTTATAAAACGAGCATCCAAAAATTTTCATTGCTCAAATCAAAAGTTACAAGTTACAACAAGATTGTTTGGTATTTTTTATTTCAGAGAAAATCCTTGAATTTAGGTATAAAAATATTGTTAATTGGTTGTTTTTCATTTGGTTGATTGGGTTAAACAAGCAAAGTAGTGTCTATTTTGATTAGAAAAAAAAAAATTAATATATCACAATTGATATTAAAAAAATTGAAACATATACATTTGTATTTTAATTTTCACTCAGAGCCTCTAAAATATCTGAGACAGCTCTGCCCGAACTGAAACTAATTAAACTGTAACATCATTCACGGCAAAAAAAATCTTAAAAAATACTCCCTCCTATTCACCTTAAGTGTCCCATTTTTTTATTGGATCAAGTCATCATCATCATCATCCTACCCAGTATATCCCGCTCATAGAAGACTATGAGCAGGGTCTGGGGAGGGAAGGACGGCGGCAACTCATACCCGTAAAGGAGAGCACGGCCAAAAGAAGAGTCCCCCGGCTCGAAGAAGATGAAGTCACCCTAAATATCTCATTTTTATTTTGGGTATGATAACTTTACCAATTTATCCCTACTAAACTTAACTTTTTTACACATTTATACCTACTAATCCCACTTTACACATATAAAAATTCAAAAACTCTACATTTTTCTCTTATACATGTGGTTCCATTTGACTCTCCTTAAAATCCGAAAAAAGTCAAATGGAACTCTTATAATGAATAGGAGGGAGTATTAATTTTTTTAGAAAAAAGTATGGGTAGCCTATGCTACTCATTGCCATAACATAGGGACGCGTATGCTTAAGGCCCTATTTTCAGGGGGCGTCATTGTGAGAACCCTACTAACATAAAAGAGCTCACCCTATTGTTAGACTATATAACTAAAAGTTTATATTTACGGTTGAGATGTCAATATATATATGTTATATATTTATAATATATATCGAAGTCAATAATCAGTTCAAATTTTTTGTCAAGCTGATTCGTTAACATTATATTAGAAGTCAACATGACAAAAAGGTCAAGGGTTCGAAATTAAACTACCCCTCAAATTCAAGTGCGATATTTCATACAAGGTATGAAGAAGGCTTGTGTTGCATCTTATAGCCCAAAGAGCTCTTGTCTGAGGGGCATGTTAAAGTATATAAATATGATAGAATGTCAATCATTAGTTTATACCAAATTTTCTTACTTCTAAGCTTTATTCAAATCTAATTACATAAATTGTCGAAATTGTTAAAACTTTTATGAGTAGCTAGTTTACTTGTAATTGTCTTAATTTTCTAATCTTGCTCAGAATTGTAGCTTTTCTATTTATTGTAAAACCCAATTAAATAAATACTTTTCTTGATTTGGTTTGTTTTGGATAATATAACAAACCCTCGTAATTGTATATATATACATTACCCTCCCTAGTAATAAACTTAAGCTTTCATTATCAAAATTTTCAACCTTAAGCTTTCATTATCAAATTCTTCAACCTTCTATATTTATGAAGCGATACGACTCATTAATTGAGGAATGTGATTTTATCGTAAAAATAAAACAAGCCTAAATTTATTGGGATAATTACATTTAAAAAAAATAGCAAAATCATCAAGATTCATTAGAACTACCAAAACTGTTATTTGGCAATTTGACTACAACAAGTCAAACGACAAAGATTTATCATTTTGGCTCCTATATTGCTAATTGCCAATACACATAAGACATACTGTTGAATCAAGCCCGAAATATCATTGTGATGGAAGTGAGTTCGATCCATGAAGTGATTGATGATGATGATTTGATGAAGTATGGAAAGGAATGCGTTGGAAGTGCAACAACAAGTCTTGAGAAGAGCTCGACCAAGTCGAGCCATTGAGGAAGAGGTCGAGCATAGCTCGAGCAACAAAGGAGCAGTAGGTCAGTAACTTTTGGCTGCCCGCTCGACCGGGTCGAGCCACCTTGCTCGACCGAGCGGATCACGTAGAAAAGTTTCTGACACATTTTTGTTTTATTCACGGTTTGCTTGGGCTCCAAGCTCTTTTGTACTATGGTACTCTAGAATGTATTTGGGCTATATAAGGAGTCTAAAACCCTTATTAGAAGTAGTGTGAGACATATTCAAGATTGAGAGCTAGGGCTTTACACCAAAAGAGTTCTTCTTCCTTGTTTATGTATATTGAGAGAGTTTGAAGGAAAGCTTCAAACTTTGTCTTTAAGGAGTGTTCTTAGAGCTTAGATTTGACTCATTAATGTATTGTGGTTTATGTTAATGATAAGAAACTTGATATGAGGGGGAGGTATCATAAGATACCTCATTAATCTTGTGTTGTGGGTTGTTTATTGTTGTGCTCTGTTTTTGGTGTTCTTCTTTGCATTTCTTTTGTTCTTGTTCTTGTCCTAAGCTTGAGAGGAACCTCATATCACTTTGTAGATTGGAGTCTAAGGGATGCACTTTCAAAGCTAGTGGAGGCTTGTTGAAAGTCATTAAAGGGAGCAAGGTGCTCATGATGGGGAGAAGGAGTGGGAGCAACTTGTATGTGCTACAAGTTGAAAGTGATTGCCTAGGCCACAAGGATGTTTGCAAGTCACCCAAGAAGGTGACACTTGATGATGATAGGAGATTTGGGCTTGAGGGGGAAATTGTTGAATCAAGCCCGAAATCTCATTGTGATGGAAGCGAGTTCGATCACCTCGTGGCGTATGCTTTGGCTTGCACGTTTGAGAACGAGGTAGCAAGTGCGAGGAGGTACGAGGGCTTGCGTTTTGGGTCAATCCATGAAGTGATTGATGATGATGATTTGATGAAGTATGGAAAGGAATGCGTTGGAAGTGCAACAGCAAGTCTTGAGAAGAGCTCGACCAAGTCGAGCCATTGAGGAAGAGGTCGAGCATAGCTCGAGCAACAAAGCAGCAGCAGGTCAGTAACTTTTGGCTGCCCGCTCGACCGGGTCGAGCCACCTTGCTCGACCGAGCGGATCATGTAGAAAAGTTTCTGACGTGTTTTCGTTTTTATTCACGGTTTGCTTGGGGTCCAAGCTCTTTTGTACTATGGTACTCTAGAATGTAGGGCTATATAAGGAGTCTAAAAACCTTATTAGAAGTAGTGTGAGGCATATTCAAGATTGACAGCTATGGTTTTACACCAAAAGAGTTATTTTTCCTTGTTTATGTATATTGAGAGAGTTTGAAGGAAAGCTTCAAACTTTGGCTTTAAGGAGTGTTCTTAGAGCTTAGAGTTGAGTCATTAATGTATTGTGGTTTATGTTAATGATAAGAAACTTGATTTGAGGGGAGGTATCATAAGATACCTCATTAATCTTGTGTTGTGGGTTGTTTATTGTTGTGCTCTGTTTTTGGTGTTCTTCTTTGCATTTCTTTTGTTCTTGTTTCTTCACTAAACTCTTAGCCGTTCACAACACATACGAGTCATCATTGCTTTTTAATTATCTATCTTTATAGCTAGGTAGCAAACAACAATTTTAATAAAACAAAATTCGACTAAAATGATATTTTAGTCTTTAGATAATCTTGGATACTTCACTCACAAATTAGCCATTTTGGGATATCCTTTCACGTTTCCCATATTAGTTGTATCTACTTAATATCTATTATATTATTATTATATTTACAACTGATAATAATTATTTTAGGTGTATCAATTAAACAATAATATTATTTGACAAAAGTAAAACGCCCTTTTATTTTCAATTATTGTCTCATTTGATTTATTGATATTATTCATCAATCACTAGTAATTTGTATATATACTTAATGTGTCACATTTGACTTTTCTTACTATTTTATAGGTGGTCAAATGGAAATATATGCGAAAGAGAAAAGTGTAGTATTTTAAAATTTTAATAGGGGTAAATTGGGTTTAGGTGTAAAGGTGTGGAAAGATAAGGTTTCGTAAGGATAAAATTCTAAAGTTAACATACCAAAATAAAAGGAAAAATTGTCGGGAATAACCCGTACTTTTAACGTTTGCCTGTGAATAATCCCTACTTTTGATTATTCATAAATAATCCGAACTTTGAAGTCAGTTTGTTCATAGAATCACAGCACCCCCTCCTCATTTTTGACCGGTTGTAGCAAGTTACCCCAACGAAATTACTTGTTCCTTCCCCTTTATTATGAGCTGCTGGTTGATTTTTCAATTCATCATCTTCAACCTCTTACTTTCCTCCATTGTTAAACCCTAAGCTTAGAGAGAGAAATATTTAAACTTTTCATTCACTCTTTTTTTTCTTTTTTTTTACAAAAATGAATTCTCATTGTTCTTCAACATATAGTAGAGGTTCTATTTTGAATAAGAGTGTGAAATGTGAGCATGGATTTGTTGCCAATAGAACCGTTCTCTAGCACGAAAACCCTTTTTCGCCATTGTCAATTTGGCAACAAATCCATTCTCACATTTCACACTCTTATTCAAAATAGAACATCTACTATATGTTGAAGAACAATGAGAATTTATTTTTGTAAAAAAAATAAAAAGAAAAAAAAGAGTGAATGGAAAGTTTGAATATTCTCTCTCTAAGCTTAAGGTTTAACAATGGAGGAAAGTAAGAGGTTGAAGATGATGAATTGAAAAATCAACCAGCAGCTTATAATAAAGGGGAAGGAACTAGTAATTTCGTTGGGGTAACTTGCTACAACCGGTAAAAAATGAGGAGGGGGTGCTGTGAACAAACTGACTTCAAAGTTCAGATTATTTATGTATAATCAAAAGTACGGGTTATTCACAGGCAAACGTTAAAAGTACGGGTTATTCCCGACAATTTTTCCAAAATAAAATTGAGACATTTAGGGTGAGTGGGTGACTTCACTAAATAAGAAAATTTGACACCAAAGATGAACAGGAGGTAGTATAACTTTTATAAACATTAATATTTTAGGGTGAGGGAGTATAATTTTTAATTAAATACTAGTTGAGATATATATACTTGAATACGTGTAACTGTGAAATCAAATAGCGCAATAATAGTGAATAGGAGGGAATATGAATTACCCGACGTAGTAGCGGCAACAGCAGCATATAGTACGGACTGTCCTTCCATTAAACATTTAAATGCGTCATCTTTAGATGGCTGCTTCAGGTCTAGCATGCGCTTAACCAAAGGACAAAGCTCCCTCTTGATAGCCAAAAACAAGGGACAAATCCCTTGTTTATTCATTGCATAGGCAGCACCAGGATACAACTCTACCAAATCCACCACAGTCTGGTAATCTTCAACTTCATATAATTCTAAGGAAATGTGGACAGGTGTATTCCCTTCCTCATTAATACACCCTAATACTTCACCTATTTCTATTTGGTTGTTGTTTTCCTTTAGCCATTTAATCATGGCTTGGACAGAATTGTTTAATCTGCCAGTTTTGATGGCAGAGTGAATGGGAAGATCTCCAAAAGAATTCCCAATAACCATCAATTGTGGGCATTGATTAAGAGTGAGATTCACAAGATGAACATGACCAAAGCTAGCAGCAATATGCAGGATAGTGCTCCCGTCTCTTGCACACCTAAGTTTGATCAGCCCATCAAACGGCTGATCAAACTCGGACAAATTTCCAGTGACAAGATGTTGGTACAACTCTGCATCAATTGGAGAGTATCCTTCTTCACCGCCGTTTTTAGAAGCGGATGCCATTGATTTGTCAAGTAATTAATGACTAATCAAACTCTGTTCAAGGTCTGATATTATTCTTGATTTCTTTTGTGTTATGTTTATTAGTCTGATATGAACTCGCTTAAATAAGGATTAGAGAAACAGCTTATTTGCAATAAATTATTAGACTTACTGTTTAGATTTAAGTCATGAGGTATATAGTTTTATATTCCTTGCATTTACTAATAAGTAAAATGAAGACTCAGTCACTAACTTATGTCGTCAACGGGAGATAATAAAGAAACTTCCATGGAATCTGTAGCGCCGAAAGAAAACAATTATTAAAACTAGTGACCCGATTTGAAACCAAAAGAAAACCCACCCGAAAATATTTTTTTTAGGATTATCAAATCGATAATATCCGACCCAAAGTTATACCCGAACCAGTTAACAACAGAAAATGATCGAGAAAAGTGAACTCGAGTTGTAATCGATTTTTCCAACCAATACATAAGTGTTAAACGAGATTACCTGAACCTAATAATGACCGACCCAAGTCATATTCGACCTGAAAAATGCTCAAAACTGAACTCGATCCGGCTAAAACCGACTTAACACGAACAAAGTTTGGATCGAACTGCTGTAAACCTGAACCAATTTTTAACATAAAAGTATGATCGACTCATATTTAATCATCTTATTAATTATTTTAATAAAGTGATAAATATTTTAATAAAATAAGTTTTATAAATACATGGTTTCATATATTTAGAGTTAATAATCAATGGTCAATGTTTATTTAACTACTTATAATTGAATTAGATGAAAATTGATAATTTTAATTTCAGTCAAATAAGTAAAAGTAACAATTTATTAATGATCACTAATTGATTCGCATTTTCACTATTTTTCTTTAAGTAAAGAAACCTTATCATCAATTAAAAAATGACTTATACTTTAATCTGATACTGACTCGATTAATAGTAATTAGTAATTCGCAATTCGTAATTGAATTTCTACTTAAAAAATACCCGAACCCGATTTGTATCCGTTAAAATCGAACCAATTATTATCCGATGAAAACCCGAAACCGATTGCAACTCGACACGAACTTCAACCGACACCGAACTTATGCTAACCTGTTAGCTCGAATATCTGATCTTCAACCGAACCGTGAACAATCAACCCGACCTGACCCGAATGTGACCCGTCGTATCACGCATTCGAAATATAATCAATCAGAAATACAACCGAACCGAATAACTCCCGTCCGAATGAACACCTCTAATTAAAACCAACTGCCCATCCACTATAATAAATTAACATGAGGATTAACCAGTGACCCACATATCTAATTGCTGATACATTAACATGAACTAGCTTAGAGACTTTAATATGTTATAATACCAACTCTAAATATCAACTTTACTTAACTTATTTGTATCTTTTTAATTTTTATACTCCAAATATTAACTTTAATAGGTTATAATACCAACTTTAATAGATTTTAACATCAACTCCAAATAACAACTTTTATAGGTTATAATACCAACTTTAATTGGTTATTACACCAACCTCAATAAGTTATAACACTAAATCAAATAGGGTCAAACGCGCACACTGGTTTTTAGGTTTTTCTTTATTTATAATTGTTTGACGGGGCTTGGGAGAGTCATCTCTTATAAAGAAAGTCTCTAAGGAGAGGGGTCAATGTTAATTCTTTTATATGACCTTTCACGAACCATGATAAGCGATTATATTTTAGATTGTGTTATCAACTAACCCACAAAATTGAGAACTTATTAGTGTTATCAATTTACAATAATTGTCATCCAGTATTAAGAAATCAATAAACAAACAATTACACATGTACACATGCGTATGTAAACTTTTCTATTGTGAATGATATTTCTGTCACAATTGTTCTTGAGAATGTTAGGAAAATTTACAATGAGATATAAACAACTACTATCTACTCTATAATACTCAGTACTAAGTATATATGTAAGTGCAAAGAAAGAAATGCTTATGTTCTTTGTAAATTGTAAAAGTAGAAAATAAACAAAGAGTTTATAACTCTCTTTGAATGTTCAAGTTAAAAAAAAAAAGTCAAAAATGTAAGTATTCTCAAGGGAAGGAGATAAAATCAGAAATAAATAATGAATATGCAACTCTCTATTTATTATAGAGATCGCATGATGTCATACCATCCTTTCAAACATATAATTGATATATTAATTAGTTTAAATAAATGGATATAATCCTTACATTATCGTATAAACCAACAAAACTAAATTACAATACGAATAGACACATGCAGACGCATTTGCTCGACCGGATGCATCCGTTCGATCGTGTCAAGCGATGGTCGAACAAAATTAGTTTACGTATCGCCTCACCCGTTCATATCCGCTCGACTGGGTCAAACAAAGGACGTTCTTTTGCGTGTTACATACTTGCTTTTGTATGTTTAAGAACTCTAGACCTTTAAGTTATAACACTTATATGTCTACTGATTGCATACAGGGCCGGCCTTAGGGGTGGGCAAGAGGGGCCGTCAACCAGGGCCCCTTGTCAAAAAAGCAAAATTGATGGTTGTAGAAGGTCCATATAAGTTATAAATTGCAAAGGAAAAGAACCCCAATGTGTTATTTCGCCTAGGACCCCTATATATCAAAGGCCGACCCTGATTGCATAATACATGATATATATCCTATATTTTATTATAAAAACTCGTGCAATGCACAAATTTATGAGTATGAAATATATATGAATATAACTTCAAAGAATAATGCAAGTATATATTATGATCATATACATTACTTTTTGAAGCAAAAATTAATTAAATATTGATTTTTTTTAATTATTATTATGATATAAGAAAATTATCAATGATACCCCTGTGTTATAGCAATTTATCAATGGTGTCCTTGTGCTTTTTTAGTTCTAATGGTACCTCTACCTTTTGGAGCTAATTACAAACGTGACATTGTTCATCTTTTTTTCGTTAAATTGACATTAAATGTCATTTTAAAGTAAAGGAAATTATCATTGGTTTATAAGTCCAATTATTTGCGCTTATCCGGGCTATTTTTATGCTCCTTGTATGAAGTTTTAGTGGGATTTAGGATTAATAATAGTGAATTGTAATTTTGTCTCATGTGCTTAATTTTGTATTCTTATGATATATGAGGCGAAATTGGAGTTTTGATCGTATCTGGAGTGATAAGAGTGGAATGGTGGGGTATTTGGGTTTGACATGGTTTTTAAGAGTAGGATTTAGGATTAATAATAGTGAATTGTAATTTTGTCTCATGTGCTTAACTAATACTCCCTCCTATTCATACAAAAGGGGACATTTGGGTTTGACACGGTTTTTAAGAGTGGAATGGTGGGGTATTTTAACTGATTAAATTAATTGTAAAGGTAGTAGTTGGGTAGTGGGAGTAGTAAAAGTGGGGGTAGTTGGATATTTTAATTGATTAAACTAATTGTAAAGGTGAGAGTAAAAATAGAAATGGAACATTTTGTGTGAATTGATCCAAAATAGAAATGTCTCCTTTTGTGTGAATAGGAGGGAGTACAAAATTGATAAAGAAAGATTAAACTACTAATAAGAAAGACAAGAAATTAAAAGCTTACAAGGAATAAAAATGGTGTTCAATGGAGAAAGATTAAGGAGGAAGGAGGAAGAAGAAGAAAGTTTCAATCTCCCTCCCTCATGCTCCCTCAAGGAGGCTTCACCTAAATGCCTCTAATTACCCACTAAATATAACCCTAAGAGGATAATTAAAATAAAGATAAAAAAATAATACAAAATTAAAGTAATTAGAAACGAACGCACAGAAAAATTAGAAGCAACAGCCGACTCGGTGGCCACTTCCACTCCACGCCCAGGCAGCTGAGTCGGCGGTTTTGGTTGACAGCTTCAGCAAACTTCAAACGTTCTTCATTTCTTGCTCGGTTATCGGAATCGGACGTACAATGTACCGTTGGAAAGCTTTTGAAGTCTAATTTCCAATGCTCAAACCTTGCATTAATGCAATATTGCTATCAAAAGTTATGGCCAAAAGAGTAGACATGTATCAAATTTCACCTCAAAACTTTTGCATTAACAACACTTTTCTACTCTTTTGCTCTTTTACTCTTCATGGCTTGACAAAATTGATAGCTTGATACGTTTTTTGAGCACTATAAACATTGTAAGCACCAAAAACCCACAAAAATGACTCAAGATTGCACAATTCACCCATTTTTCCATAATACAACCTTGGAACACCGAAATGGTGTGAAAACACACAAAATGGCCCTAAACCGCCTCTAAACATTGGAAATGGCCGGGCATAGAAATGCAAGCAATGAGTGCAAAAAATTGCACTTATTACCCAACTTAAAAGTGGATCTACAATTATGTAAAAACCTATGTGAACACAAACTTCGATTTTGAATCGACCCAAACCACCTGACCTGAAATCAACCCGATGATCCGAATGAACACCTTGAGAAAAGAGTAGAAAAGTGCTTAAAAGACAAAAGTTTTGACGTAAAATTTGATACATGCTCACTCTTTTGATCATAACTTTTGATAGAGAGATCACATTAATGCAAGGTTTGCGGCATTGAAAAGTAGACTTCATCTTTCCCTGTTTATTATATGTCCATATCTGACAGTCGAGCAAGAAATGGCGGCCATTCAAAGTTTTCTAGTCAAACCCAAAGCGACGACGCGCTACTCCCAGGCGATGACTCGCTGCTCCCATGTAACAACTCGTCGCTTCTTCTCTTAACTCTCTTTTCCAGACAAAGCATATGCAACGACTCGTTACACCCGATGTGGCGAGTCGACGCTTTTCCGTCAGAAGGCAATTTGACGGTCTTCTTCCCAATTTTTGGACCCACTATTTAAAGTGCCGGTTACATTTTAGTATTCTCATTCAGTGTTTTTTAGAGAACTTTAAGATTTCGTTTGTACTCTACATTTTGGTTTTTAGATTTCCTTTGTACTCTACATTTAATAACACTCTTTTAAGTTGTGTAGTTGTTAGCCTTGTTTGTTTTATTAACAAATTACTTTTTAATATTTTCCTAAAGATAACACCTTTTTAGTACAAAAGTAACACTTTTTAAATTAGGAAGATTGATTCTCACGGTTTTTATATAAGGATGGTCTCACTAGAACTTCCTCACATACACACGAGCGCGCGCACACATATATATGCTTGCCAAACATGAATACTATTCTTGAAGATATTTTAGAAAACCATCGTTACGAGCATTGTTATTAAAAGTGTATCATAATAACTAGCTAATACAAATAATAACCTTTATATTAAAAATCATTTTCAAAAATAATTTTAATTATTCTACTGACGTTAATATATGCGAAATATTACAAATTAGCCAAACTTATTAAGTTTTAACAATATATCCCCACACATTCCTAAAACATACGTATTCTAGTGAATAAGTTTTTATATCTATGTATGGGCACTTGCATTTTTATAAATGCATACATATTTTTTGATGTTGAAACAATCGTGGCCCTCGTGGGCGAAATCGTGTAAAAAGCTAATATTATGATGTAGACAGCACACACTATAGGTATCCATGGAGCTGACTTTGCTGTATGAGATGAGTGTGGTGTAATCAAAGTCAAGCCCTTTGCATATCCGGAACTCATCTTTAGGAGCCCATAGAAAAGAAAAAATATCGATACGGCTTTCAGCCACTTGGCAAAGAAAGGGATCAACTGTAACGGGATCACAAGGAGCATCATAGCGGAAACAAGTGCTAGAAGAAACGCACCACTATTCAGATCCATAAAGGAATCAAAATGTTTGGAAGAAATCAAAGACGGTATGCCAGTGTTTTGGTTGTAACCACCAGGAGGGTTGAATGTGGTGGTATAAGTCACACTCACAATCAGCGTCGCTACCACTAAAAGAATGTTCACACTCGAACTTTCAGTCCAGGATCCAGTCTTCTCATTTGCATGCTTCCCCTCATCTTTTTTTACCTCATTTCCATTGCATTCTTTACCTTCTTTCTTTCCAAAATAATATCGTATATCACCGCATTTTATCCAAAAGAATATTTTCATGAACATGATCTGTAATTATCATGAATTCAATTAATCTCTTAGATTACAATCGCACAAACTCATCAATTCTCATTAATACAATCTAATCATGAGATAGTTCCAAATTAGTTCATAACTAAGTTAAGTCTAATAAAATTTATTAAAACATCTACTTTATACTTTCGTTCCAATTAGTGGTATTAATTGGTGGTAATAAGAATGATTTATAGTGTAAATTTTCATCAAAAGTTTCATATCATTCATATGGTAATGAAACTATGATCACAAAAAAGTTTTTTTTTTGTTTATAAATTTCTATTACCACCTAATACCACCTCTCTCAATGGTAATGGATTGGAATAAATTTTGTAAAGAAAATGAGATGATTGAAGTTGAAAAGCATTAATGGGACTTTAGGTATTTTGGTAATTGTTATTAACAAAAATATTTAAAATAAAAAAAAAATCTTCCAAACGACCAAAATGCTACATGAGATGGTATTTTGGTAATTGTTATTTATACCATACGCTATCTCAGGTAGAGGTTCGGTCTAATTGACTTTAAAAAATCGTCCTACGTGTACCATTGGAAATAAGCTGTCCATGGACGCAAAGTGATTATTTGCCATTAAGGGCATGCTTGTATTGGGTGTAAATATTTAAGGGAGTAAAAAAAGTCAAAGCAAGAAAATGAAGTTGATAATTGAGAAATTAGTGAAATTTGATTGTTGTAGAGATGGAAGAATTGTTGCAAAGTAAGGAAAAATGAAGAAAATTCTCAATTTTGTGGGGTAAATATTTATCCTAGGGGTGGGTGGGGGAATGTATTACCTCCATAATAGGGGAAATTATCTTCTTTTTCCTACATTATTTTTATTTTATGCTCATTTTACCTTGTTCACAACTAGCTCAACTACTTCAAATGCATCTTTATTTGCTTTCATTTCATTAGTTTGACTTTTTTTACTCCCTTAAATATTTACACCCAATACAAGCATGCCCTAAGCATTATTAGGGGCAAAGACAAGTAAATACATTAATTAGTTAGTTTTTCCATATTGTAATTTTTATTGTGATTAGTAACACGCGAACAAGGGCGATTTAGGTCATGTGGAATTACCCGACCGCATAGAGTACTTTAAAAGAAATAACTTAAATATTGATTGGTATCAGTTTACCTACCTTTTTTTAAAGTAATTATTTGTTTTTAAGAAATGTAATCGAAACCGAAGATTAAATAATAACTGTGTATTTTGTTCCACCCCTGATTATTAATGAATGGTTTCCTAAAGAAGAATTCAAAATGTCTATGGTGTATTTATCATGTACTTGATGTTCTAATTTTAACTTTCTTGAACTAAATAAAGACTGAATTTGCCACATAAACACAGACAAAACATGAACGTTTTTAAAGTCACTTCAAACAGATGTTGTTTTTCTGAGAGGGCTTGTCTTACCCGTATTCGCAATGTTTGATCTGCAGTCGAATACTGCGAACTCATTTCAAAGTCATCTCTAGCTGTGCACAATTCTTTGTTTATTGAATTGCAGTCTATTTGTTTTTTCCACATCAAGCATCGCATAGTATTTGTCCAACAACCTTTGGCAGCCAAATGTAACGGAGTGTTACCATCTGCATCTCCAGTATCGAGTAGCTCTTCAAAACCATCTTGTCGTTTTAATAAATAATTTACCACGTTAGAATTTCCAGCTTCGGCAGCCACATGGAGAATGTTTTGTTGCTTATTATTTAGCAAACATACGCTTAGAGTAAGCATTTTAATGATTTTAATGTGCCCTTTTTTCGCTGCCTGGTGAATGGGAAATGATCCATTCTCATCTTGGTCACGTTTAAATTCTAAAGCTGGAAAATTATCAAGTAATAGTCGAACCCCCTCAATATACCCAATACATATTGCATACGACAGGGGATTTCTACCTTATCATCAAAAGTAATGCTTGAATAAATTTTCGGCATTGTCGATTAAACTCATCAAGATGTCTGCATTAGTTGAATTAAAGAGAATTAAAAACTTAATAATTGATATGTTTAAAACTTAGAGTAAGCATGTTCAGCATGTTCAACCGCATGGGGCCTCGAAAAATTTAAAGCTTTCATATTTAATTAGGAGTTCTTTTTTTTTTTTGAATATAAAATTAGGAGTACTTAGGATCATATGCTAGGTGTTTAAAGATACAATAATGTCAGAAAAATATTATAATTTTTAAATTTGCATAGAGGCGTTTATAGAATTTGTCAATTTTTATTCCGTCCTCGTTCTCCTACTAAGTAATACTCCCTCTGAAACCTAATTGAATCCAATTGTCATATTGGGTCGTTTTTTTTTGTTATTTCCTATAAAAAATCTATATATAGATATATATATATATATATAGATATATATATATATATATAGAGTATTATATAGATATATAATATATAGTATATATATATATATATATATATATATATATATATATCTATATATATATATATATATATATATATATATATATATATATATATATATATATATATATATATATATATATATATATATATATATATCTTTTTTCATCTTACTTATAATATTTTATTCTTATGCCGTTCACATATTTTTCACTAATTTTATTTTAACATTTTATATTACTTATGGTCATTACATAATTGAAACTAAATTTATTTAAATATTTTTTTTAATAATTATGGTCCTTATATATTTCCACTAATTTTCTTTTAATGACTTTTTTTAATTATTATGGTATCCAAATTTTCTTCATAACTTAATTATTTAATTTAATAATCTATCAATCATTTAAAGATTCCATTTTTTTAATTGTTGTAAATAAAACTTATGAAAATATCAATAGGAAATAGAGGGAGTAGTAAAGTTCTATAAGGCAACAAGTTAATTCAATATAACCAATACATGCACCATTTCAATCTTATATATCTATATAATTGTGCTTAGTTAAAAAATTATAAAAAGTCAATATTAATAAAATTTACCTTGATAACAATCAAAAAAAATCTCATTTGACTATATTTTAACTTATAAATTGAGAATAAAATACAAATTAAGAGTAATTAGTGAACAGTCTCAAATAAATAAATAGGACATCTGATCAGAACAAAAGGAAAAATAGAATTTATATTTAAAGATAAATGGATGAATAACTACTTTGTTGGGTTCAAAATTAAAGAACAAAAAACTTTTGACAGTCATTTGCAAATTCATAACTTTAACTAATTTTGAAAATATTTGTGAAACTAAATCAAATCAAAAGTTAAATATTTTAATTGGCCAAACACTAAATTATGTCTATTTTAGATTTCACACATTGTTGTGAGATTGGTTATGGAAAAGAAATTTTGAAATGAAATGAAATCATAATTTCTCAATATCTCTATTTTGTTATTATTTTTTCTACTACTTAGTAATATAAGATGGTCTCTTCACATGTTTTAATAATTTTGTATTTGTATATGCCTTGAATTTGTGGAGACTCATGTGTTTGCATTTGTGCGGTTAAGGCTATGTATTATGTGGATTAGTTATGGAAAAGTAATTGGATGAAAATGAGTGAGTCAAAAAAATAAAGTCAAGTCCACCTTATATTGAAAGAGATTAAAGCGGACTTGACTTTTATATATTTTTGAAAGTATGAGTTCATACTTGTAAAGATCATGGCAAGTTGGCAACCATAAATATTAACTAGGATTCAAAATACATTTCATAGAAGGTCCAAACACGTCGATATAAAATATAATTTCATCTGAGATGAAGTTGAGCACAAAAAAGTGGGTTTGGTTAATATTAATACTAAAGAAAACCCAACCGACATGATGACGATGCCATTGCCTACCAACAAGTTCAATTTGTGTTTGGACTTGATTGGTCTAGCTCCTTACTTGATGTGATGCCTTTTGGGATATGCGAGGTGTGTAAGTTGTTTTATGTTTTGTTTATATGCCTATAAGATGAAGTGGATTGGAAAATACTTTGACTTATGTGAGCTCAAGTTAAGGTGGAAATTGCTAAAGGAATATTGTGACTTAAGTGCACAATCAAGTCTATGCATTAGTGTATGAGTATGTAGAGATGGAATCCTATGGTTAATTAAGTTTGTGACTTGATTTGTGTGTTGATGATAGTGTTTAAGTTGGTGTTAAATGCATGAAAATTATGAAGCATTTAGAAATAACTTAAACATATGATGACAATAGAATGAGAATTAATAGTTAATGAAGAGTTTAAGAGGCAAAGAAAAGATTTTGCACCACATGCCTAGAACAAGGCAGTTAGAGGGAAGCATTGCCTTGAATGAGCAAATAGATTGGTAGCAAACAATAGCTTCAAAAGACAAGTGCTCGAACAAGCTGCAATGGTTCTCAAACGAGCACTCATCAGATGCACTCCATAAGCTGATTTTTAGAACTGCTCGAACGAACGGCTTGGGCAGCAGCTACATAGGATTTTGTTTTGATCTTTTTGAGTTTTTAGAGCTGTTATATGTAATTTATTTCCAGCCTTAATTATGTATGACTCATTAATGTATAATCTACTATAAATATGTAGCTCATACGCCTTTGTAAACACATCAAATACAAACTCCTAAGCCCAAACACAGTTGTAATTAATACTTCATTGTGAGAGTTGTTATACTCCATTGTTATAATATAAACAAGATATTTGAGAAAGTAACCATCATTGGGTGAACCTCCTTAAATAGTCATTTTGAATTGTTTCTTTCCTTTTGAACATTTTTATTTTTATTGGAATTATACTTAGTTTATCACAAGGTACTTCAAACATTTCGATCTTGGCGATACTAGAGTTTGAAAATTGTTTTTAAACTGTAATCTAGCACTCATTTCACATTCTATTGAGCTAGAGGGTTTCCGCGCAAAAATTTATCTTTTATTTTTATTACTTCTTGGCTTTAAATTCCTTACTTGTTGCAAAATGTTTCTAAAACTCCATATACTACAATTCATCCCAATCTAGTAGTATTCATTTCCTAAAACCAAACAAATCAAACAAATATTGATATAATTTGATTCTTATTAATTTTTTATCTTTTGTGACTTAAAAAATTCAAACAAAAAACATAATTATTATCTTTTGATTATTACTTTTTTGGCTTGTTATTTTTTACTCCCTTAATTTCTTTTTGTTTTTTCAGTTTAAGGTTTTTCACTTTTGAAGAGAGAAATTTAAATTTGATTTTTAAAGTATATATTGAACAAAAGATATTTTCATGTTGAATCTTGCTAGATTTGTCTTAAAGCAAATTTTCCAATATATAATGTTTACAATTTTTTATAAGGGTTTTTTGTGAATTACAGCCTCAAAGTTTTCTCGTTTTGTGAATTACAGCCGCAAAGTTTTTTTTTTTATGAATTACAGCCATCAACTTTTCAAAGTGACCACCATTACGGCCATGTGACCGGTTGACACCGTTGACCACGATTTTTACCGTTGACTTTCCATTTTTTTTCTTTTTCCTTTTTTTTTTGAGTTTTTTTTGTTTTTTTTCTTTTTTTTTTCTTTTTTTTTTGTTTTTCCTTTTTTTAATTCCAAATCTTCATCCCCAATCATCTTTCTCTCTCTTCCTCCCCCTTCTTCATCATCTTCATCCTCCATTAATCTTCAATATCACCATTAATATTCAACCCAAATTCTCTCCAATATCCAAACCCTAAATTTCTTTCCACCATTAATCTCTCTTTATCACTTTCCTTACTTTGTTCTCCTCAAAGACCCAAATACTCAAAGACCCAATCACCCAAATTTCTCTGTAAATCAAATTGAACAAAATAACCCATATGAAGAAATCAAAAATAATCCTAAATTTAATATAAAGGTGGTATTTTTTTAAAGAGAAGGGTGAAGATTTGGAAAACTAAAAACCCAATTACATTCTCTGCAAATCAAACTGAATAAAAACCCAGATTAAATTGATTTTTACTTTCTGGGTTTTAAATTGATTTCTTAGGGTTTTAATTTAATCGAATTCTTTTGTGGATTTTTTGGGTATTTGATGAATTAAAATGGGTTATGGAAAGATTGAGATTAAGAAGATTGAAAATGCAAATAGTAGACAAGTTACATTCTCTAAACATCGTTATGGGTTGTTGAAGAAAACTCATGAACTTTCTGTACTTTGTGATACTGAAATTGCTCTTATCATCTTTTCTAGTACTGGGTTCTTTGGGGTGGCTTCCAAAAACTTGTCCAGATGGCTAAACTAAAATGGGTTGTGGAAAGATTGAGATATAGAGAGATTAATGTGGGTTTTAATTTGATGAATTAACTAAAAACCCAGAAATTAAATTGTGGGTTTTAATTTAATAAATTAACTAAAAACCCAGAAATTAAAATGGTTGTGGAAAGATTGAGATTAAGAGAGATTAATGTGGGTTTTAATTTGATGAATTAACTAATTAATTAAAAACCTAGAAATTGAATTGTGGGTTTTAATTTGATGAATTAACTAAAAACCCAGAAATTAAAATGGATTGTGGAAAGTTGAGATTAAGAGAGATTAATGTGAGTTTTAATTTGATGAATTAACTAAAAACCCAGAAATTGAATTGTATGATGGAAATTAAATTGGTGGAAAGTGATGAAGAGAGATTAATGGTGGAAAGAAATTTAGGGTTTGGACATTGAAGAGAAATTGGGTTGAAGATTAATGGTGACTTTGAAGATTAATGGAGGATGAAGATGATGGAGAAGGAGGAGGAAGAGAGAGAGAAAGAAGATTGGGGATGAACTTTTGGAATTAAAAAAAAGGAAAAACAAAAAAAAATGAAAAAAATGAAAAAAACAAAAAAAAACTCAAAAAGAAAAGGAAAAAGAAAAAAATGGAAAGTCAACGGTAAAAATCATGGTCAACGGTGTCAACCGGTCATTTGGCCGTAATGGTGGTCACTTTCAAAAGTTGGTGGCTGTAATTCATAAAAAAAAACTTTGCGGCTGTAATTCACAAAACGAGAAAACTTTGAGGCTGTAAATCACAAAAAACCCTTTTTATAATGCATACTTAAAGATGTTAAGACTCAAAGTTTGTTTTGAAAAGTGTGCAAAAAGTAAAGTGGACACTAATAAGCATTGAACACTCACCAATTTTCCTTGTCGCAATTGCTACATGAATGATTGATTTCATGCCCATTGAGTCCGTTGTAATAGAATGCTTGTTATTCTGAAGTCCTCTGATCATAGGGTTGACCATATCGATCTCTTTATACCAATTCTTTATCGCCAGGAACAACGGGCAAATTTTGTTTTTATTCAAGTAATACGCTGCATCCGCACAATAATTATATAAGCATTTAGCCACTTCCCTGTGATTATTTTGCACAGCAACATGAAGTGCTGTGTCTCCTTCCATGTTTTGCTTTAGACATATGCGAGTATTGACTTCACGATTATCTGGCCATATAAAAAGAGCTTGGATGGACTTTAAATTTCCAGCCTTGGCAGCTAAGTGAATTGGAAGGTCACCATTGTTGTTAGGTTGCTCCCTTAGGTCTCCACATCCACAATCGGGATGAAGCACGTGTTCCAAAAGTTGGTGTTTTCCCATACTAGCTAATATATGTAGAACTGTATCCCCATTTGTTGGACAACCAAAGTCTTTGAGTTGAGTCCATTTTGCGAAAATAGTTTTATTAACTTGGTGGATATCATTAAGTAGCAAGTCTCGATACATATCTTCGTCAATAGGAGATATTGAACACTTAAGCCCGTTTGCTTCCCTTCTGAACATAAAGTTCAGTTTTTGTACTATCTCTTTGTCTACATCATTTGAAACTGTTAACTTATTCTTGGCCAAATCACATGCAGTTAACCCTTCCTTGTTTGCTAACCGACCATTAACTTTTTCATTCTGGATCAAAATTTCAACCACCTCAATTTGCTGATCTTGAGTAGCCAAATGCAAGGGAGTGTTCCCATCTATGTCCTTTTGATTGATTAAAAATTCTACATCTGATAAATTAAGTATCAAATGAGAGACCATAGTAGAGTCACCAGAGAGAGCTGCCAAATGAAAAATATTTTGACCTTTTGCATTGAGCAAGAACCTTGAACTTGTTAACGAATCTACAATGCTAGTATGGCCACTAAGCACAGCCACATGGATCGGAAAAGTTTTATCCTCGTTGCTTATGAATGCACTACTTGGATCATAGCGAATAAAAATCTCAACTTTCTCCAAGTAATTCATAGATGCTGCATAAGACAAGGCTGACCATCCGTCGTGCATCAAATTAGTTAACTTCATATTATAGCAATGCATATGCTCCAATAGTTCTGCAGTCAGTAGTAGTATATTATTAAATGATGAGTCAACGTTGGGCAACAAAAAATTTTTATTTATCAATATGATGATAATTGATTATTTTTTTGGCATTTATCCATTTGAAGTAAACATAAATTAGCACTTTTTTAAGCTTTATATATAAAATATTTGGAGAAATAGGAGCTCCCCCAAAATTTTTGGAAAAATAAGCTTATGGCCTGTTCGTTGTTACTAACAGCGAACTGATACCTTAATTGGCTGGAGGCTGGGTTTTAGGTAGGGTTTTGTTTTTTGTTTTGTTCGCTGTTACTATCAACGAATAGATTAAAAAAATAAAATACATTTGTTCGTTACAGCGAACAGATGTGTTTTGTTTTTTTGGTCTGTTCGCTGTTAGTAACCCCCGTCAAATGCTAATGACCATTTCTCTATTTCGATCATCTTCATACTCTTCCTCAAGCACTTCCTCATTACTTACTCTCTCACTATCAAGAAAAGTTTCTTCTTCTGTTCGTTGTTACTAACAAAACACATCTGTTCACTATTACTAACAGCGAACAGACCCAAAAAACAAAACACATTTGTTCGCAGTTAGTAACAATGAACAAATGTGTTTTGTTTTTTAATTTGTCCGCTATTAGTAACAGTGTACAAGTCCAAAAACCAAAACCCTACCCAGAACCCAACTCCTAGCCCACAGCCCATTAAGGTATTAGTTCGTTGTTAGTAACAGCAAACAAGCTATTTTTCCAAATAGTTTGGGTGAGCTCCTATTTCTCTAAATATTTTATAAATAAAGCTTAAAAAAAAGTTCCATATATTTACTACAAAATATACAAATTTGACATGTTTTTATTTCTCATTGAAAATTTTGTATACTTTAAAGGTATTAAAATGGAAAGTATCAAATAAGTATTGATTAATTTTAAATAATTGATAATTTCAATACTATTCATGGTATTATTGTGGAAAAAAGTTAAAATATTATATAATTTACGGTAATTTTTCCTAAAATATTTTAATTGGTCATTTTGTAGTTTATAACCAAATTCATGGGGGAAGCCTAGGGATGGTCATGGGTCCAGGGCCCGGTTGAACCCGCCCCGGATCCGCCCTTTTTTAAGGGGTCTAGTCTTATTTTTTGAGACCCATCGGATCGGGGTCGAATTTGCATCTCAAAAATATTGAACGGGTCTGGGTCCAAATCCTAGGGTGTAAGCCCAGACCTGGATCCACACCCGACTTCTAGACCCAAACCCTAGACCCGACCCTTAGACCCGAACCCAGACCCTATAAAACTTAATATTTTAATAGTTAAAATTAAGGGAAATTTCACGTGGTAACCCTGAGGTTTTGAGTTTTCCACGTGGTAACCAAAACTTTTAAAAAATCCACATGGTAACCCTGAGGTTTACCAAATTGTTTCACCATGACCTTTTTGCACATAAAATGTTAGCAAAATGTTAAGAAACATTAATTTCGAAGCTTTAAGGCTGTTCAACGTCTATATATGCGACTCACCATTTTAAATGCCATCAGTCTCAACCATTTTCCCCAAAATATAAACCCAAATTCTACCATTTTTGGATTTGGGGAAAAAATATGATTTGGATCAAAAATGGTATATTTGAGGGTTATATTTTGGGAGAAAAGGTTCAAATTGATGGCATTTCAAATGTTGAGTCGCATAAATATGTATACAACAGCCATAAAGCTTCAAAATTAACGTTTGCTAACGTTTTTATGTGCAAAAAGGTCTTGATGAACATTTACGTAAACCTCAGGGTTACCGCATGGATTTTTTAAAAGTTTTGGTTACCACGTGGAAAATCCAAAACCTCAGGATTACCACGTGGAATTTCCCTAAAATTAAATATTCCAACACTAATTTCACTTCAATATAAATACTCCACTCCAGTCAGTGTAAACTGTATAGTATCACTATACGTTACTAACCCTAATTTCACTAATTAGAGGAGTCGCACCTCAGTCTCCTCTCATACTTCTTTGTTTCTTCAAATTCTTCGTGTATTCCTCAATTCTTTCTTTGATTCTTCATAATTGATTGTAATGTTATTATGGAATATAAACTATGTATCTTTTTATATTTGGTTTTTAATTATACATTTACACAAGTGTTGTTTTGTATTTGAATTTATGGACTCGAACCAATATTTGTAATAGAATTTATGCATATATGGATGACGGAATGAGGCTACATATTTTAAGTTAGTATAACATATATGTAAAATACAATAATAAGTCCTTACAAAAATACGAAAAAGACTTGCAAAAGTTTCAACTTTGACAAATCAAAGAGACTTTGTTTTAGACCCATCAGATTCGGAGGGTTTGGGTCTGAGTCTGAAAATTTTGGACCTTTAGGGTCCGGATCCGAGTCTGGCCAGACTCACTCTAGACCCATCCCATGACCAATATCCCTAGGGAAGCCACATGGGGAGCCGGGGAGGTTGACCACCTTTGCCGAAAATGTGATCCTTTGTTATTTTTACTATGCCTCCCCTTATTAATATGATATATAATTCAAACTTTAAAGACTGTAAAAAAATATAACAAAAGTTACTACAGTTCATTTGTTGGAGTAACACATTTGTAATTTAAGATTAAGAGTTAAAACCCTAATTTATAGACTAATAAATTTGTACCCCCTCCTATTCACTTGAGTTGTCCCATTTGTTTTTGGGCACTATTCACTTATCACTCTTAATTTGTATTTTACTCTTAATCTATAAGTTAAAACATAGTCATGTTGAATCTTGTTTGATTCGTCTCAATACAAAGATTAATAATATCAAATTTTTATAATTTTTAATAATTTGAGATTTAAGGGCTAAAATGTTGTCTCGGCAAGTGTGAAAAACTAAATGGGACAACTCAAGTGAATAGGAGGGAGTATTATAATGTTATCACTATTTACATCTTTCATAATTTCACATTCATCATTTTTAATTGTGTTAATATTTTTCTATTTGAACTTTAATAATGTATTTTAGACTTATTAGACAAATATATATAGAGCTAAAAATACTTAGTTATTTTAAAAAGGATAATTATAGGAGAGCTTCAACTCCATTTGTTAAATCTAAATTTTGCAATGATTCAAATTCATTTTAGTCTTATAATTTAAAAATTTACATAATATAACTAGTTTTTGTTTGAGGTATTCATTTTGGTCATTAGATTGATTTTGAATTAGATGATGTTTCAAGTCGTTTCAAGTCGGTTTGAAGTTGGATTTTGTTTCCCTATTGTTTTTACATAGTACTCTGTCCCTTATAGATCAAATCAAAGAGAAAATTGATATATTTTTTAAGAAAATGAGTTGCCCCTCAAATTCAAGTGGGATATTTCGTTAAAATTATATTAGAAGTCAACATGACAAAAAGGTCAAAGGTTCGAAAAATGAATCCCCCCACAAATTCAAGTGGGATATTTCGTACAAGGTATGAGGAAGGCTTGTTTTGCATCGTATAGCCCAAAGGGTTCTTGTGAGAGGAGCTTGTTAGAGTATATAAATATCTAAAGTTTCGACCATTAACTTAAAATTTAGTTGAATTGATTCCTTCACACTAGTTTTTCTTACTTCTAAGCATTGGCAGATGTATGTGAGGGCCTATGGGGTCGCCAGTTCCTAGGCGTTTATTTAAAATAATTTTAAAGTAGACTTTTTTGTTGGTAAGAGTAAAAGTATAAAATTAATATCGAAGTCTTTTGATGATAAATACTTCCTCATATTAGTAATTACTAGGGGTGAAAGTTCGGTCTACGGTTTGGACTTTCATCGAAACCAAATCGAACCATATTTTATTCGGTCTCCATATTTTCAGACCAATACCGAACCAAATTAGTTTCTAGATCGAACCAAATCAAACCACATTTTTTATTTGTAGACCAAACCAAACCGCCCAGACCGAATTTCTTAGGTCGAATTTTTTTTTTGGGCCGAATAACAATTTAAACTACAATTACAATAATTAAGACAATAGAAAATCATACAAAATTAATAATAATAGACATAATGTCTTACAAAGTCATTCAAAATAACAAGTTTTGCAAAATACTAAACAAACTCTTGCAAAATACTAAGCAAGTGTGGGAGTGGGACGGCAGTAGTACATGTATTATCAAGGGTTAGGGTTTTCATTTTTTTAGGTTTAGAATGTATTGGGTCTGGGCTAATACATTAATGTTAGTGTGCTATATGTAGTTTCTTAAATATTTCGGTTTGCGGTTTTTGAAAATTCCAAACCTAATCCAAACCTTAATATTTCGGTTTTTGGATTTTCAAACCTAATCCAAACCAAATTTAAAAATCACCAAACCATATTTGTTATTCGGTTTGCGATTTTAATCCGAATAAGTTTCACCCTTAGTAATTATGCCTTACTTATTTATTTTGTCTTTTTTAGTAGATTAGTTCATTTATTTTGTTCCACTTCCTTTTATGGTATGTCATATTAAAATTTTAGCAAGTCAAGTATGTGACGATCTCACTGTGAGACGAGCCCATACAAGCAGGTGTTGAAAAATAGTTTGGTATGACCCATACATAGTATAACTGGTTTTTAAAATTTTGGTCACTTCCACTTCCTAGACTGTTTTTTTTAAATATATATAGAGCTAAAAATACTTAGTCATTTTGGTCACTGTGAGACGAGCCCATACATAGTATAACTAGTTTTTAAAATTTTTGATAAATTAATTGTGCTTCTACTTGTCATTTTGCAGAAATAAAAAAAAAGCAGTTGTTGATTTTACAAACGAAACTCTGTTGAAATTTCGTCCATTAATTGATGCCCCCTAAGACTTTGAACTCTAGATCCACCACTGCTTCTAAGCTTTACTCAAATCTAATTATATAAATTGTAGAAATTCTCAAACTTTTATGATTAGCTAGTTTACTTGTAATTGTGTCTTATTTTTCTAATCTTGCATAAATTTGTAGCTATTCTACTTCCTTCGTTCTTTTATGTTTGTCCACCTTATTATAATAGATAGTTTCAAATGTTTGTCCATTTTAGAATATTATTTTTATTTTTGGAATTTTTTTTCTCAAATATACCCTCATAATCCCTTCTATTTGCTCCAAATATACTCTCTCTATAATTATTAATGACAATGATAATTTTTTTTCTTTATTTTATCTTAAATTTAAATGTATTTTCTCTCATAATATCAATAATCATTACTTCACACTTAATCAAAATAAGGAAAAACTACCCAGAATAATACGACATTTCACTGATTTCCCAAGAGTAATAAGAACTTTCAATTAACCACCAATAATACGAACTTTGACATGCATTTTCCGCTGACATACATGACCAGTTTATAACCAGTAGTACAGTTCTTTTTTTGACTGTTGCTTAGCAGGTTTCATCTCGTATTATTGGTGGTTAATTGAAAGTTCGTACTACTGGTTGAAACTTGCTGAGCAACGGTAAAAAAAAGACCTGTACTACCGGTTATAAATAGGTCATGTATGCCAGCGGAAAATGCATGTCAAAGTTCGTATTATTGGTGGTTAATTGAAAGTTCGTATTATTCTTGGAAAATCAGTGAAAGGTCATATTATTCTGGGTAATTTTTCCTTAAAATAATACTCACTAACAACAAAGATTCCAATTTTTTTTTTCAATTTGTGTAACAAAATCCATAGTAGATAATCTTTTAAGAACGAATGAAGTATTTAAAAAGCGCAACCGTTTCTAAAAAAATACATTAAAAACTATGTAGCAAAATCATTAAGATTCATTAAAACTATCAAAACCAAAGATTTATCATTTTGGCTCCTATATTGCTAATTGCCAATAGACATAAGACATACGAGTCATCATTGCTTTTTAATTATCTATCTTTAAGGTAGCAGAACACCAATCATACATAATATTAATTTTGTTGTATAATAAAATTAAGTAGATTGAATGAGAGTGTAATTTTGTTGTATAATAGAAAAAAATAAAGGATTAACAAGCATTTACACACTTTTCATAATCACAACAATAAACAACAATTTAATGGTAGAAATTTAAAATCAGTCAATAAATCATCCAATTTGATTTTTTTCTAATGACAGTAATTTGAAATCAGTCACAATTATTTCTTTGCAAAAATAAAAATTTGCTTAAACTTTAATGGCAAGAATTTTAAATCAGTCAATAAATAATCTAATTTGGGTTTACTTTAATGGCAAGAATTTTAATGATAGTAATTTTAAATCAGTCAATAATTATTTCTTTCCAAAAATATCAATTTGCTTACACTTTAATGGCAAAAATTTTAAATCAGTCAATAAGGATTCCTTCACAAAAATAAAAATTTGGTTTCATTTTAATGGCAGGAATATAAAATCAGTCAATATATCATCCAATTGAAATGTCTGAAGCAATCAATTTTTATATAATATAATTATTCCCTTACAAAAATAAAAATTTGGTTTCACTTCAATGGAATGAATTACGACAATCTAAATATACCATTTGACCAACTTAATTACTTGCTCATACCATTTCTCTTTTCTCAAACTTAAGTGTTGATGAATAATATTTTCAATAATAATAACCATGAGCTTAAATAACATTCAAGAGAAATAATATGTCTACAGCAACATCTCCATCGTTAAATTATATTTTCAATAATTAATTAATTTCCTTTAAATTCTTTATTAACAATCTATTTTGTGTTTCTTTATATTTATTTTTTTTAATACAATATATATATGTAAATACTATATTGTGCACCTTTATTTAATATTTTCATTCGTCTAAGATTTCATTAAAATATTAACATATTTGTAAATTCGTGTATTGCACGAATTTCTATTCAAGTTTAAATAAAACAAAATTCCACTAAAATGATATTTTAGATAATCTTGGATACTTTCACTCACAAATTAGCCATTTTGGGATATCCTTTCTCGTTTCCCATATTAGTTATTTCTATTTTATATATGTTATTAATATATTTACAACTGATAAGATTTTTTCAGGTGTATCAATTAAATAAAAATATTATTTGACAAAATTAATACGCTCTTTTATTTTCAATTATTGTCTCATTTGATTTTTTGATATTATTCATCAATCACCAGCATTTTTTATATTATACTTAATTTATAAGTCAAAACATAATTAACTGTAATCTTATTTGATTCATTATTATATATAATATAATACTCCTATAAATTTTATAAACATTAATATTTTATAATTTTTAACTTGGTCGCCGATTAGCAAAGGCCCCGAACTTTTTATGGCTTTGAAAAACTTATTTTCATGCATATAACTGATATTGATTTGAATTAAATTTATATATATAACTAACATTTTTGCTAAATAATATAAGTTCTTAGTTTTTTTTATAAAGTAGTTGAAGCATGAAAAATAAAAAATAAAAGGTGTATTATATTATTTGTTAAGCCTTAAGTTCTTAAGGGCTCATGCTCTAGGGCTCAAAAATAAACGGAACGGTCCTGATTTTTAATTAAACACTATGATATATATATATATATATATATATATATATATATATATATATATATATATATATATATATATATATATATATATATATATATATATATATATATATATGTATATATATATATATATATATATATATATATATATATTCGGTAAATTATGTATCAAGTAAATAATTAAAATAAACATCAGCATTTATGTTTTGATTTAGAAAATGATGAATTTGGATGATAGTATACAATACTTACATTATTATTTGAAATTATTTTTATATATATTTTGCACTTACTAATTCGTGCATTGCACAAGTTTCTATACTAGTATTTTACTAAAACAATAAAAGAAAATGACACATGTCACTTTTTTACATCATGTTTTCCGTCCTAAATTTTAAGTAATTAAATATGAAAACTTTGAGTTTTAATTAAACTTTAATTCTTAATGAATAGTAATAGTATGAAGAGACTTAATTTTAACACCTCTAATTTTTAAAAGACACTTTTTAAAGAAAAATATGGTTTGGGTAACTTTCATTTTTATAGTAAATTAAATGACTAAACTATTAAGTATACCTTATTTACGATACAAAGATAAGTAGAATATAAAATAGTTTTTGACTATAAATAACGTTATAATTAAAAAGTCTTAAATTATGTATGGTCAAAAAAATTTTCAACAAAATAAAAACTAAAATTTTATTTACAATAATTTTACAATGATAATTATGATAAAGAAAATTATAGAAGTTTATATTTTGAGCATGCCATAAATAAATTGTTTGTGTATGAGTATATCGTATATTCATTTCATAAAAGGAACTTTGATATAATGTTTGCATAATAATTTAGCCCATGTTTAGTAAACCTTAAATTTAATACATACTCAGATTAATCGATACACTTAGGAAAGAAAAAGTATCATTGATAAAAATTAATTTTTATTAGTAAATATTAGTTTAATTAGTGAAATAGAATTATTTTACTAATAATCGTTTTAATTAGTAATATACAATTATGATCAATATAATGATTAGTTTTGAAAAATAAACAATTATATTTAATAATTTTTGTATATAACTTTTAGATACTTTTTTTATATAACTTAATAAACTAACATATTCGTGCATTGTACCGAACATATATAGTTGTGAATAAAAGGGAATATGAATTACCCGAATTAGTAGCGGCAACAGCAGCATGTAATACGGACCGACCTTCCCTCAAATTCTTAAGTGCGTCTTCTTTGAAGGGCTGCATCAGGTCTAACATGCGCTTAACCAAAGGAGGAAGCTCCCTCTTGATAGCCAAGAACAAGGGACAAATCCCTTGTTTATTCATTGCATAGGCAGCATCAGAATACAACTCTACCAAATCCACCACAGTCTGGTAATCTTCAACATCATATAATTCTAAGGAAATGTGGAGAGGTGTATTCCCTTCCTCATTAATACACCCTAATACTTCACCTATTTCAATTTGGTTGTTGTTTTCCTTTAGCCATTTAATCATGGCCTGGGCAGTACTGTTTAATCTGCCAGTTTTGATGGCCGAGTGAATGGGAACATCTCCAAAAGAATTCCCCATAACCATCAATTTTGGACATTGATCGAGAATTAGATTCACAAGATGAACATGGCCAAAGCTAGCTGCAATATGCAGGACAGTGCTCCTGTCTCTTGCACACCTAAGCTTAATCAGGCCATCGTCGATTCGTAAACTTGTCATGGCTATTGTAAAGTCGGACACATTTCCAGTGACAAGAAGTTGGTACAACTCTGCATCAATTGGAGAGTATCCTTCTTCACCGCGGTTATTAGAAGCGGATAATGCCATTTGTATAATGAGATATCTCTTAATTTCTTTTGTGTTTTCTAGTTACCTAATGAACAAACTCCCCTTAATTTATATACAAGGATCAGAGAAACAGCTCAGCAATTAGTTAGTACACGTACACATGCGCAGATGACTTGACCCGGTTCAGTTTACTTTAAAAAAAATTAAGGGTCGGTAACAATAAACTTTTAATCAGTAAAAATCAATAAAAATTAGTTATAATTTAAGGAAAGTTACTTTAATAACTCTCAAAATATAAAGCTTTCAACTATTGATGATTATTTAAAACTCCTAACTTTAAGCCTATTTTAAATTTAAACAACAAATACAATTTTACAACCTGTTTTAAAAGTTTACCATTTTGTTAAAATGGCCTAGGAGGGTATCTGAAGGGTCGTGTAAGGTTAAAGGGGTGAGTGATTAATAAATACAATTGGGTTCCACTAATTCCCAACTAAAACCATTTTATCCGGTTATAAGTCATCTTAGACTTTAAATTTAAAATGAGCCAAAAGTTGTGAGTTTTACATAATATAATTAATTATTGAGAGTTTTATATTTAAAAGTTTTTAATGTAATTTTTCATATAATTATCATTAAAAATCAATTTCAAGTAGTTTAAGTTTCAATCAGTAAAAATCGATCACAATCAATAAAATGCAATTTGAATCAATAAAAAATCATCTAAACTAAAGTATATCTAGATTTAAGTAATGAGAAGTAGTTAGGCGATGACGACAAACTTCTATATATTTTGCATTTACTATCAAGTAAAACGAAGACTCACTAAATTGTATCGTCAATGGTACGTAAAATCAACTTCCATGGAACTTCTAGTCGAAAGAAAAGAATTTTAAAAATCAATTGCCGTCACCCGACTATATATACTCCTCCATCCTGATGAGTTAGTAACAAAGAGAAAATGAGTGAATAATAAGAAAGTGGTAATAAATGAAGAGAGAGAATGAATTATGTGGATGAAATTAAAAGAGAGTTAAAATATATGGATGAGATTTAAAGAAAGTAGTGAGTCATAGTCCAAAAATAAAAATATTGCAATTTAAGTGAGACGGACAAAAATGAAAAATGCTACAAATTATAGGAGACAGAGAGAGTATTGTTTTAGAGAAAACACGAAATTTCAGTGGTCTCTTCGATCGTTAATATTTAATTTCAAAAGAAGTAGTTACGCGATGACATATATATTCAGTAAAAAGAAGACTTTTAATTCATCAAAAGAAGACTTACCAACTTAGAACGTCAATCACCTCCACCTCTTCTATAGAGCTTGTAGCCTATTCAAAAATATTCAATATACCAGTTGCCCATTATTATTAGATATTACTTCTATTATTACATTTTTAAGCATTGAGTCAGTATCTTATTGCGTTAAACTTATTTATCACTTTACGTTGTTCTTGTCATTATGTTTAATTTCCTATAGGGCATTTCGCGAAGCATGATATGCGAATATAATTTTTAAAATTTTTATAAGGTACAATTGTTTATCACTTTATCCCATACACTTATTAAAAATGGGAAAATTTTTACTCAATTTTATATCAAAGTCTGTCTTTGGAATAACGTACACTAAGTAAGGGGCGGAATCAGGATTTTAAGAATGAGGTTGCACACTATTTTAACATATCTATACTATATACTAAAACCATTATTTAGAAAGGACACATATCACTCTCATGTTGATTGTTTTCCCTCCAAAATACATTCAATTCTATGGCAATAAAAAATTTGTCAAATAATATCAAAGTAAAATTTGACCCATTAAATGTTAATTACATTTAAAGTAAGAGAATAATGCAAAAGAAAGACACTTAGAAATATTTGACATTAACTTTATTTAAAATAAAACTTTACTATGATTATATTTGACATAAAAAATATTTGACATAAAAATTATCTTCATATTACGATTATAAGAAAATGTAAATTGATCGTTTAATTTCTCTCCACGTCAAATATTATTTTTTTCTATATTTATTATAGTTAACAAATAACAAATTAATATCATAATAATTTAAATAAAATTTGTTTATGTTTAAGAAATTATTTAATTTTTTAAAATTTTCCGTGCTTGCCACGGGATTCAAGCTAGTGTATATAAAATTCCTTTTGTATGAGACTATCTCACTGCTGTGAGACGAGTTCGTACAGAAGGTACATTAGGCTAAAAGTTTCTATTATGCACAATATTTAAAATCTAATTCAAACAATAAGTATTAATTTTTGTATTACTCGATAAAACATTAGATATAATGATGCATATAAACGAAAAAGTTAAATAAAACGTCATTTAACTTATTAGTTTGCCATTCTCAAAATAAAGAAAACATCTTATGTCTAACAAAATTGTGAATTTAATTGTGTTATTAACTAACCCGCAAAATTGTTTACTTGTTTGTGTTTTCAATTTAGAATCATTATCATCGAGTTTTTGAATCAATAAACAAACAATTACGCATGCACACATACGCGCTAAAAACAAACTTAGAGGCACAAAATTGTTAACTTGTTTGTGTTTTCAGTTTTAGAATCAATATACTGGGTTTCTTTGATTTTCCAATTGTTGTAAATTGTTGATATTAGTATTTAGGTTTTCCCCATTTTTATTAGGGTTTTTATTTCTATTGTTTAATTTGATTGAAAATGTTATTTTTTCAAGTGGGTTTATTAGGTTTTCCCCATTTTTATTAGGTCAGTTTCATGCTTTATGTGTATTCACAGATGAAAAGTGTGTATTTTATCTAAATGGTTTTATTTATCTAAATGCAAAATCTAATTGTTATGATGTCTTACTCTTTTAGCTAAATTGCAATTGAAATTAAAATTCCATCAATTATTAGCTTCAAATTATAACATTTTCATATTTTATTTCTTGTTTGAATTGAAATTAAAGCCTCCAGAGAAGCAGCAAGAGCTTATTCGCACCATCTATTCAGGTTAATTTCTCCCTCATTTTTCAGCAATTATTTTCCACAATCATATCTGCAGTTACTCTCAATTGTTGGGTTTTAATCTTTTTTGGGGTTTGATGTAGTATTACGCAATAGTAGGGATTGCAATTCAGTCCGAATTCGACCTTAATCCGACACCATCCGAGGAAATTAATCCAATTCGAGTCCGAGATAAAAGTCATCCGACTCTGACTCCGACTTTATGATCCGAGTCCGAGTTAGAGACGGACCGGAGTTGGACCTTATTAAAAATCCGAGACTTTGACCCGACTCCGACCCTGTAGGGCATTTGACTTTGAATTTGACTTTTACACTTATATTTTGTTTCTTTCAAAACTCTAGACGTGACTGATTCAAGCTCTCTTTCATACTAGTTGTAATTTTCGATTTTGAAAAACTACTTGGTATTTTTATTTTGATTAATGAATCAAGATACAACAAATGAAATCAAGAGAAATAAAATACGCCAAATCAAAATACGAGAAAATTTTGTTAAATTGTAGTAGTAGTAGGATTATTTCTCTTGTTAAAATTGAATTCAAATTGAAGTACATATTTTTTTGTTAAATTGTATATGAAAAATATATTTTGTTAATTTTGTATGCTTTAAAATCATTAGCACAATATCATAACGATACCGTTTGATAATAATCCGACTCTGCATCCGACTCCGTTGGAGATCCGAGAGTCCGAGTCGGGGCAAACTTGGAGTATGCATAATCCGACTCCGAGTGGAGGTGGACTGAAAACAAAAGTCCGACTATTATCCGGAGCAAAGTCGGAGTATGTATAATCCGAGCCGAGTCCGACCCATTGCGATCTCTACGCAACAGACCTGAAAATGTCAGTAACTTTGTGGATTTCGATTCCAGTTTTGGTCCGGTGCGTATCTTTATCTCCTCGATGTTTCTATTATTTACAGTTCTGCATTAGTTTAATGTGGAACTTCATTGATATTTTGCAATGCCGGTTCTAAGCACAAGCGGGTAGCCGACCGCCTAGGGCCCTATAAATAAGGGGCCTCAAATATTAATTAGTGCTATTCAGGCACGGTTCGGAGCATCACTTTTTAAATGATTTGTTTGTAAAAAAATTTTATTTTTGAAACAATTTTAGAATATAATGTTACGACACATTTTGTCTAAAATTATTTTTCTTTAAATGAATTTTTTTTAATCTTTTGATATAATGAAGGGCCCCCATTTTGAAAAATATCAGAAAAATAAATAGGGCCTCCAACATCTTTGCTCTGTCTCTGATATTTTGTTTCTGCTGATCAATTTCATGTTCCATTTTGACATTAGGATTAATGATTTGATTCAATTTCAATAAATTATCTTATATATCTGATGGCATTGACTTGCTCTTAATATGCCCCTTTATTTTGATGGCACCAAAGATCTATTGGTACAGTTTGCTTGAGGATAAAATCTTATGGCTGTGTTGTGCAGGGTGTTGAACCAAGGCAAACTGGACATGATATTAACCCGGGTCCTGAACTGGATCGAACACATTTCGCTCAATCCCATGATGGTTTGAAGAGAAAGCCTTCTACTGATATCTCACCGTCACCTCCATCATTTCCTAGTGCTGATTACCCTTCCCACAATGTTGACTATCCTTCCCACAGTGTTGACTATCTTACACATCCACCTGATTATCCGTCACCTCTATAGCTAAATTTTCACAATCATCTACACACAATACAAATTATGATACAAATCAAACAAGGTATGTAATGTATACAACTATTCAAGACGAAATGAGATATAACTATAATGTAAATTTTATTTCTTAAAATTTTAATTTCTTAAATGATATGTCAGTAAATTTAATAAAGCCGTGCATCGCACGAGCACTATTTAGTATTATAGAGTAACAAAACAAAAAAATCTTCTCGTACTTTTTATTTAAAATCCTTCATATTTGATCATATATATATATATATATATATATATATATATATATATATATATATATATATATATATATATATATATATATATATATATATATATATATACATATATATATATATATATATATATATATATATATATATATATATATATACATATATATATATATATATATACATATATATATATATATATATATATATATATATATATATATATATATATATATATATATATATATATGGGGGTGGGTGGGCGTGGGTGTGTGTGTGCGTGTGTGAGAGAGAGATCAGATAAAGAGGCTTGCCAAACATAAATACTATGTTTGAAAGATGTTTAGAATACCACCGTTACGAGCACTATTAAAAGTATATCATCATAACTAGCTAATACAAATATTTGATAACCTTTAAATTAAAAATTATTTTTGAAAAAAATTTAAATTATTTTACCGACGTTAAATTTATCTAAAGTTTGGGCAATTACATTTCTATACGTGCAAGATATGTTATAGTGTTGACATGAATTAAGGTCAGAATCAGTGGCAGATCCAAAACTCAATTTGACTGAGAGCACGAACGACATATAAATAATTTATTAAAAATATTTCAAAAGTATACGTACATTAAAGATTTTTCAAAGATAATAATATGTTAGATTGAAAATTATCGATTGCAAAATTGGCATAAACTTTTATAAAAAATTTACTGCGTTTGGAATGTATGTATGGACCGGTAAAAGTATATTTTTAACAATATTTTGCATCTCACTAGTCATATTATTCCAGCATGTGTTTACATTATAAAGATAATTAATCAGTACTAACATAATCAATAATAATGTTTAGTTCAGTTGGTAAGATACACATGTCAACCTCTTTGAGAATTGGTTATGGAATTAATCCTTACTAACAAGTATAATTTTTTTAAAAAGTTCCCTCAAGAGCGTGCCTCCGCGAATCGCGACCAAACCAAATAATATGATGTATATTACCATCAATTTACCACTAAGTGAAGCCGTCTTTGCTATCTCAGATGAGGGTGGTGTAACGAAACTCAAGCCCCTCATGTATCCTAAACTCATGTATAGGATCCCGACAAAAATTAAAATTATAGAGGTGAGTTTCATTGTCTTGTCACCAACAGGAACTGACGGGATCGAAAGGAGTATCATAGCGCATAAAATTCCACAAACACACGCACCACCATTCAGATTCATAAAGGCTAGAAAATCTTTGGAAGAAATCAAATACGGTATGCCAGTGTCTTGGTTGTAACCACCAGGAGGGCTGAATGTGATGGTATAAGTCACACTCACAATCAGCGTCGCTACCACTAAAAGAGTGTCGACACTCAACCTTTCAGTCCAGGATCCAGGCTTCACATTTGCCTGCTTCTCCCCCTCCTCTTTTTTTTACCTCTTTTCCATTACATTCTTTACCTCCCTTTTCTCGAAAGTAATATTTGATATGACCGCCTTTTATCCAAAATAGCATTTCCACCAAAGTCATCTGTAATTATAATTTCAATTAACCTCTTAGCTTACAATCGCACAAATTCAATTCTCATTAATACAGTTTAATCTTGAGACAGTTTAAAACTAAGTTAAGTCCAATAAAATTAATGAAAACATCTACTTTATACTTACAGTCCATTACGATTCTAAAATAGGTGTTCGATCCGAATCGTAGATAGGATCTTAATGTGGTAGAATCATACGATCCTACAATCCGATTCTACCAATTTTGATCCCACCCTTTCAACTATCCTAGGTAGAATCCTGATTCTAGTAACCTTGATTTAAACCAAACGCTATCTCAGGTATTAACAAAAAAACATTTTTCTAAAAAACAATTTAGCATTTACAAAAAAACATTTTAAAAAAATTACCAGACCAAACTGCCATAATGGATGACAGCTTTGTGATTAACAAAAATATAAAATAAAAAATCTTCCAGACGATCAGATGGTATTTTGGTTATTGGTATTTACACCAAATGCTATCTCAGGTAGCAGTTTAGTCTAATTGACTCAAAAAAAAAAACTGTCCTATGTGGATGGTACCCTGCGAAATAAGTTTCTCATGGACACAAAGGGAAAATTGGTTCCCAATAATCATTATTAGGGGCAAAGATTCCAAGTAAATACATTAATTAGTTAGCTTTTCCTTGTAGTAATATTTATTGTGATTAGTAATAGCCGAACAAGGGCGGTTTAGCTCATGTGAAGTTACTCGACTGCTTTGAGTACTTTGAATAAAAGACCTTAGGGGTGTTTGGTATGTGGGATTAGAGGGTGAGATTGGGAATTTATATCCCAAAATATGTTAAATCCTATATTTATTTGATAGAATTGGGAATTGAAGGTGGGATTGGGATTGGGAATGAGATTTGATTCTCTTAATTCCCTAGACATCAATACCATTGGGGGGAGGGGGTGTTGGGGGTTGGTAAATGAGGATGAGAGTTGAAATGAAAGCAAAAAGACTTATTAACCCATATTTATTTTAAAAAATCTACAAATGTTATTTTATTTAAAAAGGGCAAAATGATAAATTTATAATTTATTCTCATTCCCATTCTCATTCCCATTCTCATTCTCACATATACCAAACGAGGGTTTAGATTATATTTTAACAATTTTCAACAAATAATTTCCAATCTCAATCCCAACTTTTAATCCCAAATTTCCATTCGCACACACAATACACTCCTAAGTATTGGTTGGTTATTAGTTTACCTACCTTTAATTTAACGTATTATTTGTTTTTAAGAAATGTAATCTAAACCGGAGATTAAATAATAATTGTGTATTTTGTTCTACCCCTAATTATTAATGAATGGTTTCCTAGTTCAAAATTTCTATAGTGTATTAAACATTTACTTGATGTTCAATTTTGACTTTCTTAAACTAAAAAAAGACTGAGTTTACCACATAAACACAACAACATGAAGGTTTTAAAAGTCACTTCAAAAAGATGTTGTTTTTCTGAGAAGGGCTTGTCTTACCCGCACTGGTGATGTTTCATCTGCAGTTGAATACTGCGAACTCATTTCAAAGTCATCGCTAACTGTGCGCAATTCTTTGTTTATTGAATTGCAGTCGATTTGTTTTTTCCACATCAAGCTTAGCATAGTTTTTATACGACAACCTTTGGCAGCCAAATGTAACGGAGTGTTACCATCTGCATCTCTAGCATTGAGTAGCTCTTTAAAACGATCTTGTCGTTTTAAAATATATTCTACCATATTAGAATTTCCAGCTTCCGCAGCCACATGAAGAATGTTTTGTTGCTTATTATTTAGCAAACATATGCTTAGAGTAAGCATTTCAATGATTTTAATGTGACCACTTTTCGCTACCTGGTGAATGGGAAAGGACCCATCCTCATCTTCGTCACGTTTAAATTCTAATGCTGGAAAATTATCAAGTAACAATTGGACCCCTTCAATATAACCAATATATATTGCATAAGACAGGGGATTTTTTCCTTCATCATCAAAAGTATGCATGAATAAATTTCCAGCGTTGTCGATCAAACTCTTTAAGATGTCTGTATTATTTGAATTGAAGAGAATTAAAATTTAATAAATTTATATGTACTCTACTCTATATACATTCTCTACTAAGAAAATACTTTCTCTGAACCTAATTGAATCCATTTGGCATTTTGGGTCGTTTTATTTGTTATTTCTTTTAAAAAATCTGTATTTTATATCATAAAATTTTGACATAATTAATCTTATTCATCTTTATTATAATATTCTATTCTTATGGTGTCCACATATTTTCCACTAATTTTATTTTAACATTTTATATTACTTCTGGACTATCGTCATTACATATTTCAAACTAAATTTATTTAAATATTTTTTAATAATTATGGTCCTCATATACTCCACTAACTTTCTTTTAATAATTTTTCTAATTATTATGGTATCCACGTTTTCTCTCCATTAACTTAATTATTTAATATTTCTGTCGTTCCTTAAAGAAGTTCCCATTTGTCATTTTGGGGTGTTTCATTTATTGTTTCCATAGAGAATCTTTCCATTTATGTCACAAATTTTGGACAAAAATAATCTTATTCATACTCACTTTAATATCTTTATAATGCTTATACATCACATTAACTCACTTTTTTATATTCTTTATCGTCCTCATATTTCTTTGCTTTATTTATCGCTCTTTAGCTCGTTCTTTACTTTTACGTTTTATTATTTGTAAGTATTCTACTTATCATATCTGTAAGTTGCAAGTTTCTCAGAAGACCCTTTCGAGCCGGGGTGAAGCCGCCGGAGGCCCGACCCCCCTTGCCGAATATACGAGCCTCTGTAATTTTGGTTTTGGACCACCTTACTAATATGATATAGTTTAAATAGAGTGAAAATATAACAAAATTATTGTAGCTTAATGGTTGTAGTAATACATTTGTAATCTAAGGTTAAGGGATCAAATACTAATTTAAACAATTATTTTTTTATAGACTATAGATTTATACAATAATGTCATTACTATTTATCTTTCATAATTTAACATTCATTCTTTTTAGTGTGTGTTTATATTTTTCTATCTTAATTTTAAGGAAAATGTACTTTTAAAAATCCAACCTTTGGGCTGTTCTTTTCTAAAAATCGTCACCTTTGCCCTCCATTGTCCTCTAAAGAACATACCCCATAAGTTAACCTGAACAACTGGTTAAATTTCATTTCATTAAAATAGAGAAATTCAAAATTAATAAACCCTACAATAAGCTCCACACCTTCAAAAATGGCGGCTTCTCTTTCTATCCAACCTTATTCCTTCTTTTTCCTCTAATTTCAACTCTTTTGTAAACCCTTCCCCCCCCCCCCCCCCCCCACCCCTTAATTACCCTTTTTATTTCTCTGATTAAATTCCCATTTTTGTATGTTACTTTGATTTTTTAAAATTTAATTTCATTTGATCTTGTGTTTTTTTTCAAGGTTTTTCATCATAGGTTCATCCAGTGAGGAATAGGTTTAATTCCACAATTTTGGGGGGTAAAAATCGATCCTTTGATGTCTGTTGTACTGGGGGAGAGAAATACATGGATGTCAAGACTGCTGCTTTAGCAGATACTGCTGCAGAGTGTTTCAATGGTTTGTAATTTTAGTCTCATTTCTTGATTTTTTGAATCATTTCAGTTGTTTCAATATGAAATTATTGAATTTTTATTTTGGGTTTTTTCTTTTGTCGATGAATTTTCTAAGAAATTGAGGTTAAGGAGCCAAGTGTTGCAACAATGTTGATGAATTTTGATAGCAATTTTGATCCATATGGTTCAATGAGCACACCTTTGTACCAAACTGCCACTATTATGGACGGAGGAAGTATGAAATGTATGATGATATCACAAATTGACTACTTTGTTTTTGTTGTTTTTTTAATGGTATTGTAATGATACAAATTCACTAGTGAATTTACTACCATACCAAAACATAAACGAAACCATATCATCCATCTTCACCAATAAACAAAGAGATGATGGTGATGGCGCAGCTTTTAAAGAGCAAAGAGAGGAGGGAGGAGTAAAGAACACTTAGGGCATGAACATCCAAGAGGATGAAGACTCCTTTTAAGTCCTTTTAATCATCCTCTTGGATGTGTGGAGGAAGATGGAGTCCTCTTGGCCAAGAGGAAAGGTCTTGATCCTCTTCATGAAGAGGAAGTAAAAACATGGAAGAGGATTGCATGTGGACCCAAAATGGGCCAATCTCAAGTGGGAAGGGAGAAAAAGGAGGAAAAAAAAGGAAAAATGGTTTTGGAAATTCATAATTGCTCCACTTGGCCAATTTTGATTGGTTTGAATTTAAATTTGATTATTTATAACGGTATTATTTAAAACGGTCATAAAAAAAACAGTTAAAAAAAATTTTAAATTGTATGTTTTCCGAACATTTAATTAATGTATGTGCTTTGTTTTTTTAAGTTATAAAATATTAAATTATGAATAATTTTTTTGTACGTTGCAAGACTAATAAACGCTAATTAATTAATTATACAAAAATTGAGTAATTAATATTTATCATTTACAGAAATTACAATTATTAAATTTGGATAGGAAAAAGAATGTGTAGTGTGGTATATATGAGTAGGAGAGAGAAAGTGAAAAGAGGATGAAAAAGTAAACTCTTGGTTGTTGGATAAATTAAAGGAATAGAATGAGGAAGAGGATGTGAATAGTGAAAAATGATGTGGAGGAAAGAGAAAATGATGTGTTAAATGGAGAAAAATAGATAGAAATGTGAAGAGGATATATATATCCTCTTCATTGTTCATGGTCTTATGGTGTGAAATGATGTTTTACTGGTATGGAAAGAGGGAAGTAAATGAGGGAAGGATGGAACTTAATGGGTTAGGTGTGTAATTTTTCAAAAATGTAGGCTACCGGTCATTTTGGTCTTTAGATGACAATGGGGGCAAATGTCGGATTTTTCAAAAATAATCGAAAGGTCGGATTTTTAGAACAGAACAGCCCAAATGTCGGATTTTTAAAAGTAAATTTTCCTAATTTTAATGGTGTTTTTTTTTTTTGGAGAATTATTAGGCAAATATATAGAGGCAAAAACACTTAGTTTTTTCAAAAATAATAGAAGTAATTATAGGAAAGTTTCTACTATTTAAATATAATTTTTGCAATGATTCAAGTTCATTTTAGTCTATATGATTTTAATATTTTCATAGCTTAACTAGTGTCTAATGGTGATCGTTCGGGTGATCCTTGATTTCAGGTTAGGTGTTTTGTGTGGCCTTGAAATCGGATTTCGTGTCCATATTGTTTTTACATAATTGTAAATTTTTAGTTTCGAATCAAATCGGATTCGGTTACAATATCATGTAAATTTCGAGCCACTGTATCTGTTTCTAGCACCTCTAGTTTTTATATAGTAAAATAAAATCTTCTGGTATATCAACAATTTGCCCCACTAATTCAAAATCCTGGCTTCGTCCTCGTTGGAAACGGAGGGAGTAGTAAAGTTCTCTAAGGCAACAAGTAATTCAATATAACCAATACATGCACCATTTCAATCTTATAGATCAATATAATTGTGCTTGGTTAAAAAAAATTATAAAAAGTCGATATTAATAAAATTTACATTGATACCAATCAAAACAGATCTCACTTAATTATATTTTAACTTATAAATTGAGAATAAACTACAAACTCAGTAAGAGTGATTAGTGAATAGTCTCAAAAAAATAAATGGGACATTTGATCAATCAGAACAAAAGGAAAAACAAAATTTATATTTAAAGATAGATGGATGAATAACTACTTTGTTGGGTTCAAAATTAAAGAACAAAAAACTTTTAGCATTTATTTTCAAATTTTTAACTTTAATTCGGTCTCTCAGATGACTTTTATATGCCTTGAATTTGTGGAGAGTCATGTGTTTGCATTTGTGCCGTTAAAGCTATGTATTATGTGGATTAGTTATGGAAAAGTAATTGGTTGAAAATTTGTGAAGGATAAATTTTGAGGTTTTGAGTCAAAAAAATAAAGTCAAGTCCACCTTATATTGAAAGAGATTAAAGGGGACTTGACTTTTATATATTTTTCAAAGTATGAGTTCATACTTGTAAAGATCATGGCAATTATAAATTTTTACTAGCATTGAAAATACATTTCATTAGAAGATCCAAACATGTTGATATAAATTATAATTTTATCATGATAAAGTTGACCACAAAAGAGTAGGTTTAGTGAATATACTAAAGACCGACATGATGACGAAGTCCACCATAATAAATTTAATTTTTGACAACACTGAATTTAGTGAATTTAGTGGCACTAAAAAAATGGACTGATTCATATTTTTGATGTAATAATTATTGATTTTTATTTTAAGTTCCACTATAAAGTAATTCAGCGATATTTTATTTTGTCTTTAATGGCATATATAATTGTTCCTATAGACTATAGTGTCATTTGTGACAACTGTCACTAGATTCTATATGGCAAAAAGTTTTAGTGCGATTTTTTATTATGCTGCTAAAGGGTCTAATAAATGTCAGTAAATCCTTTATGTACATATAAGAAAATTAAAATAGCGACATTTAAATTAAATGTCGCTTAATATATCCCACTAAAAACAAATTATGTTGTAGTGCGTGGCCATTGCCTACCAACAAGTTCAATTTTGGCGTAGACTTGATTGGTCTTGCTCCTTACTTGATGTGATTCCTGTTGGGGCAGGTGAGGTGTATAAGTTGTTTTTATATTTTTTTATATGCTTGTGAGATAAAGAGGATTGGTGAATGCTTTGACTTGGGTGAAGTCAAGTCAAGGTGGAGATTGTTAAAGGAATATTGTGACTTAAGTGCACAATCAAGTCTATGCATTAGTGTGAGTGTGTAGAGATGGAATCCTATGGTTAATTAAGTTTGTGACTTGATGTGTGTGTTGATGATGGTGTTTAAGTTAGTGTTAAATGCATGAAGTTATAGAGCATTGAGAAGTGACTTATATATATGATGTTAATAGGATGTTATTTAATGAGGAGTTTAAGACGCAAAGAAAAGATTTTGCACAAGGTGCCTAGAACAAGGCAGTTAGAGGGAAGCATTGCCTTGAACGAGTAGATAGATCAGTAGCAAACAGTAGCTTCCAAAGACAAGTGCTCGAACGAGCTGCATTGCTGGTCGAACGAGAACTCATTAAATGCACTCCAGAAGCTGATTTTTGGAATCGCTCGAACTAGAAGAAGCTGCATTGGTTTATTTTTGATCTTTGGACTTTTTAGAGTTGTTATGTAATTTATTTTTAGCCTTAATTATGTATGACTCATTAATGTATAATCTCCTATAAATAGGTAGCTCATATGCCCTTGTAAACACATCAAACACAAACCCCTAAGCCCAAATATAGTCTTAATCTCTCTTACTCTCAATTGTAATGCTTCATTGTGAGATGTTATACTCCATTGTTATTGTATGAACAAGATACAAGAGGAAGCAGCCATGATAGGGTGAACCTCCTTAAATACTTGTGTCATTTTGCACAGTGGATTTCCTTTTAAACATTTTTACTTTCATTGAAATTATATTAGTTTATCAAGGTACTTCAAACATTTCGATCTTGGTGATACTAGAGTTTGAGAATTGTTCTTAAACTGTAATCTCGCTCTCATTTCACTTTCTATTGAGCTAGAAGGGTTTCCACGCAAAAATTTATCTTGTATTTTTATTACTTTTTGGCTTTAAATTCCTTACTTGTTGCAAAATGTCTTTAAGACTCCATATACTACAATTTATCCCACTCTAGTAGTATTTATTTCCTAAAAACAAACAAATCAAACAAATATTGTTCTAAACATTAATGGACATAATATGATTCTAATTAATTTTTTGTCTTTTGTGACCTAAAAAACTCAAACCAAGTCAAAATTATTGTCCTTTAATTATTATTTATTTGGCAAGTTATCTTTTACTCAATGTTCGTTTTTGTTTCTTCACTTTAAGGTTTTTTCAGTTTTGGGGAGAGAAATTTGAATTTTATTTTTGAAGTATATATTGAAGATAATATATATTCATGTTGGATCTTGCTAGATTCGTCTTAATGCAAAGTTTTTAAATATATAGTGTTTAAAATTTTTTATAATCCGTACTTAAAAATATTAAGACTTCAAGTTTGGTTTGAAAAGCGTATAAAAAGTAAAGTGGACAAATAAAAAGGAACATTTCATGCCCATTGAGTCGGCTTTTTTAAAATTATTGATAAGCATTAAACACTCACCAATTTTCCTTGTCTGAATTGCTACATGAATGATTGATTTCATGCCCATTGAGTCCGTTTTAATAGAATGCATGATATTCTGAAGTCCTCGGATCATAGGGTTGACCATATCGATCTCTTTATACCAAATCTTTATCGCCAGAAACAACGGGCAAATTTTGTTTTTATTGAAGTAATACGCTGCATCCGGACAATAATTATATAAGCATTTAGCCACTTCCCTATGATTATTTTGCACAGCAACATGAAGTGCTGTGTCTCCTTCCATATTTTGCTTCAGAAATATGCGAGTATTGACTTTACGATTATTTGGCCATGTATAAAGAGCTTGGATAGCCTTTAAATTTCCGACCTTGGCAGCTAAGTGAATTGGAAGGTCACCATTGTTGTTAGCTTGCTCCCTTAGGTCTCCACATCCAAGATCAAGATTAAGTACTTGTTCCAAAAGTTCCCATACTAGCCAATATATGTAGAATTGTATCCCCATTTGTTGGGCAACCAAAATCTTTGAGTTGAATCCCTTTTGCCAAAATAGTTTCATTAACTTGGTGCATATCATTAAGTAGCAAGTATCGATACATATCTTCGTCAATGGGAGATATTGAACACTTAAGCCCCATTGCTTCCCTTTTGAACATAAAGTTCAGTCTCTGTACTATCTCTTTGTTTGCATGGTTTGAAAGTGTTAACTTATTCTTGGCCAAATCATGTGCAGTTAACCCTTCCTTGTTTGCTAACCGACCATTGACTTTTTCATTCTGGATCAAAATTTCAACCACCTCAATTTGCTGATCTTGAGTAGCCAAATGCAAGGGAGTGTTCCCATCTATATCCTTTTGATTGATCAAAAATTCTACATCTGATAAATTTAGTATCAAATGAGAGACCATAGTAGAGTCACCAGAGAGAGCTGCCAAATGAAAAATATTTTGGCCTTTTCCATTGAGCAAAAACCTTGAACTTGTTAACGAATCCACGATACTAGTATGGCCACCAAGCACCGCCACATGAATCGGAAAAGTTTTATCCTCGTTGCTTATGAATGCACTACTTGGATCATAGCGGATCAAAATCTCAACTTTCTCCAAGTAATTCATAGATGCTGCATAAGATAAGGCTGACCATCCGTCGTGCATTAAATTAGTTAACTTCACATTATAGCAAAGCATATGCTCCAATAGTTCTGCAATTAGTAGTAGTATATGATTAAGTGACGAGTCTACATTGGGCGACAAAAATTTATCATTTATCAATATGATGATATTTGATTATTTTCTTGGCATTTATCCATTTGGAGTAAACATTTATTAACTACAAATATACAAATTTGCCATGTTTTTATTTCTCATTGAAAATTTTCTATATTTATTTTAAAGGTAATATTAAAATGGAAAGTATCAAATAAGTATTGTCTAATTTTAAATAGAAAAATTGGATTAACTATCACCCGTTGGCCAAAAATAATCCCAACTATCAATTATTTTTTAAAAATCCCAACTATTCTCATAATTTGTTGAAAACATACTTACTTCCTTTTTAACCGGCTACAACATGTAACTTTTTCACTTTTTTCTTTCTTTTTTGATTAATAGATGAAGGAGAAGGGTTATTTTGAACATTTAAGTAAAAAAGAAAAGAAAAAAATTGAAAAAGTTACATGTTTTGGCCAATAACAAAGGGAGTGAGTATGTTTTCAACAAATTATGAGGATTGTTGGGATTATTAAAAAATAATTGATAGTTGAGATTATTTTTGGCCAACGGGTGATAGTTGGGATTATTTTGAGCCAATTTTCTTTTTAAATAACTGATAATTTTTATAATATTCATAGTATAATTGTAGAAAAAATGTTGAAATATTGTATAATTCTAGATAATTTTTCCTAAATATTTTTATTGGTCATTTTGTAGTTTATAACCAAATTCATGGGGGATACACTGATCATAGTTTACTATGAGCGGGATATACTGGATATTGTGATAATGATGATGATGTTGAACCGGATTCATGGGTGAAGCCACAAGGGGAGCCGGGGAGGCTTGATCACCTTTGTCGAAAATGGGATCCTTTGTTATTTTTATTTTGCCCCCACTTACTAATATGATATATAGTTTAAACTTTAAAGACCGTAAAAATTTAACAAAAATTGTTTTAGTTCAATGGTTATTATAAAACATTTAGTTTTTTAAGATTAAGGGTTAAAATCCTAATTTAAACAATTATTTTTTTATAGACTAATAAATTTATATATGATGTTATTACTCTTTATCTTTCATAATTTCACATTTGTCATTTTTAATGTGTGTTTCTATTTTTGCTATCTGAGTTTTAATTGTGTTTTTTTAGACTTACTAGACAAATTTAAAGAGTCAAAAACACTTAGTTTTTTCAAAAAGGATAATTATAGGAAAACTTCAACTCTATTTGTTAAATATAAATTTTGCAATGATTCAAATTCATTTTAGTCTATATGATTTTAAAATTTTCATAACTTAATTTATTTTTATTAGAGGTATTCATTCTGGTAATTAGGTTGATTTTGAGTTAAATGTTTCAAGTTGTTTCAAGTCGGTTTGAAATTGGATTTTGTGTTCCTATTGTTTTTACATAATAGTAAATCATTTTTTAAGTCTGAGTCAAATCGAATGATCAATGATGTTACAATGTTTGGTAATTTTTGGGTCATTGGATCTACTTTAAACACCTCTAGTTTATATATTGTAAATAATTTATTAGTATATCGACAATTTAGCCCCTTATTCAAAATCGTAACTTCTCTGTTTGGTGAATGTTGTAAGAATGAGTTTTCCAAAAACAGTTATTAATTATATATTTAATTTGTTATGTTTCAAAAAACAATTATGAACTGTATTTTATTCCATTTTTTTTACTTAATGACGTATAGATTAGAATAAGGGAAGCAATAAGCAATTGCTTAAGGCCCTATTTTTAGGGGGCGTTATTTTGAGAATCCTACCAGCATAAAAGAGCTCACCCTATTGTTAGACTACATAAACAAAAGTTTATAATTACGCTGAGATACCAATATATGTGAAAGAAGTGTGACTTGAGTCTTGGGTTAATTATGGCTTAAGGGTTAAATTAATTAACTAAAATTATTAAACCTTAAGCATGTTTGATAATAGTAAAGGACACATCATTTTGTGATTGATTTTTTTGGGAATCAAACAAGTACCATTAGTACAATGTACTAAGTGGTAGTGGGAACTTGGGTGTATGATGCATGTCTTGTGCTCCAAGACTACCATTTCAAAAGCAAGGACTAAAGTACTAAGTAGGGGGACCAAGGGACAAGTGTTCCCTTTGCCTATATATATTGTAGTAGCATTTTTTAGTGTGGTGTAGAGCCAAGCTTAGAGCTTGAGCCTCCCATTATTATCCTTACCATTCTCTTATTATTCTCTACTCCATGTATGCTCATACATAAACTACTCCATTGATGTAATTCCTTCAACATTGTAATGAGCTTAGAAAGCTCTCTATCTTTTAAACACATAATGATACACTGGCCTAGGATGGTAGATGTAGCCTAATTAATGGTGAACCACCTTAAATCTTGGTGTTGTTGTTTTACTTACTTTTATTGCTTTAATCACCTTAATACTTGCATATAACCATGTCTCATTAGTACACCTTCAAGCCATGGTCGTTAACCTTTCGTGCCACCTTTAGGCCCACGCTTCTGCATTCGTTAGCCTACTCTAACAATATGTTATATATTCTAAAATATTAGAGTATATATAAGATATATTGGGGTCAATAATCAGTTTAAACTTTTGGTTAAACTGATTCGTTTACATTATATTAGATGTCAACAGGTCAAAAAGGTCATGGATTCGAAAATGAACAACCCTTCAAATTCAAGTAGGATATTTCGCACAAGATATGAGGAATACTTGTGTTGCATCTTATAGCCCAAAAGCTCTTGTGTGAGGAGTGTGTTAGAGAATTAGAGGTTGGATTGAGAGTAAATATTTAAGGTAGTAAAAAAAAAAGTCAAACTAATGTAACAAAGGTAATTAGATATGCAAATTAAGTTATAGAAATAATTGTATAGAGGTAGAATAGAAATAGATAAAAAATGATGAATTGAAAAAGAGTTTGATTTCACTCATTTGGAGGTAAAGAATCCTCCACCTCCCCTAGGGTAAATTTACACCCAAAATAAGGGAACTTATTGCTATTTTTTCTATTTTGTCATTACATTCAAATTCATTCTTCCACTTCTCCAACAATCAAATTCTTGTAATCATCTACCCAACTAACCTTAAATTCCTACTTTGACTTGTATTACCCCTTAACTATTTACTCTCAATCTAAGCCAATATAAATTTCATAGGGTCTCTCTCAATCATTAGTTTAAATTTTTAATTGAGTTGATTCCTTCACACCAATCTAAGCCAACACCAAGTTTTATCATGCAACCACTATTTTTCGACGGAAGAAGAAATTTATTGTGAGCCTCCGGATAGATACTCGGGTTGTTTCGGGGATCCATGATTTGAAAAGTGCAGTTCGGGACCACTTTGCATAAAAATTCTCACAACCCCATTGGCCGGTTTTTGACTTCGATATAGGCGCCCATCCGACTATTTCGACTGCTCAGAATGAATTTTTGGAACGTGCTCCTACTATTGACTGAGTCGTAAGCCTTTTTAAAGTCCAGTTAACGACCATTTAACTGAGTCGTAAGCCTTTTTAAAGTCCAGTTAACGACCATTAAACCGGACTTTAAAAAGGCTTACGACTTCGATATATATAAATTTTAAACGAAAATCGTGAATAGCACGGGTATAATCTTAATATCAATGAAAGAAGGATATTATTTGACTACTTTTTATTTTCAATTATTGCCTCATTTGATTTTAATGATGTTATTCATCAGTTACTAGTAATTTGTACATTATAATTAATTTATAAGCCAAAACATAATCAAGGTTCATCTTATTTGATTCATTATTATGATATAAATTTTACAAACATTAATATTTTATAATTTTTAATTAAACACTGGTTGAGAGAGCTCATACATATATTTTAACCCTTTTTTATTTCATCACCTTCGTTTCATTGAATTTGCATTATTTTTCATTTTGGTTCGTACCACATAATTTGCATCATTTCAATTTTTTTGATAATAGTCCACCTTTTTCTTTCAATCTCATACATATATTTTAACCATTTTTTATTTCATCGACACACTTTATTATATCTCTTCCTTTATTATTACTTTCTTAAAAATATACTAGTTCCTCTTTGATACAATTCAAAGAGGACAAGGTAGTATATAATCAAATTGTGTAACTGCAAATATCAAATAACGCAATAAAAGTGAATAGTAGGGGTGTTCATAATAACCTGATCCTAAATATTCGATTTGGATTACCCGATATCCGGTTTCTAAAACTAGATAATTTACTCGGTTTTCACATACCGGATACTCTGGATTAGGTACCCGTTTTAAACTCGAATACAGGATCCGAGTCACGTATTTTTAGAAACCGGATATCCGGTTTTATTTAATTATTTTTTTTAGTAAATAAAATGAGCATGATATCTCTTAAGCAACCTTGGATTGAATATTTTAAGAGAGTTATTATTTAAATTTTATAATTGTTCTTACTTAAACCCATGAACACTAATATTATTCTTTCATTTTTGGAAAATTCCACGTGGTAACATGAGGTTTTGGGTTTTCCACGTGGTAACCAAAACTTTTAAAAAATCCACATGGTAACCCTGAGGTTTACTAAATTGTTCCACCATGACCTTTTTGCTCATAAAACGTTAGGAACATTAATTTCGAAGCTTTAAAACTCTTGTACGCCTATCTATTCAACTCACCACTGCAAATATCATCATTTTCAACTTTCTCCCTCAATATATAACTCCAAACTCTACAATCTTTGGATTTGGAGGGAAAAATATGATTTGGATGAAAGATGGTAGAGTTGAGGCTTATATTTTTGGGGAAAAGATTGAAACTAATGGCATTTGAAATGGTGAGTCGCATAAATAAGCATACAACATCCATAGAGCTTCAAAATTAACGTTTAATAACGTTTTTATGTGCAAAAAGGTCACATTGAAACAATTACGTAAACCTCAGGGTTACCACGTGGATTTTTAAAAAGTTTGGTTACCATGTGGAAAACCCAAAACCTCAAGGTTACCACGTGGCATTTCTCTTCATTTTTAAAATTTATCTTTTATGACTAATTAAGTTAAAGATTTTTTAAAGGAGATTGTATTTGAATTTTATATAAAAAAAATACTCCCTCCAATTCACTTGTGTTGTCCCATTTGGGTTTGGCACAAATATTAAGAGTGGGTGGTAGTTGGGTATTTTAATTGAATAAATTAATTGTAAAGGTGGTAGTTGGATATTGGAAATTGTAAAAGCGGGGTTTTATTTTGATTAAATTAATTGTAAAGGTGGTAGTAGGGTATTGGAAATTGGAAAAGTGGAGGTATTTAGGTAAAAAAAGATGTACCAAAAAGGAAATGGGACAATTGATATGAATTGTCCCAATAAGGAAATGGGACAATACAAGTGAATTCGAGGGAGTATTAAATAAAAATAGAAATAAACAAACGTATTGTTGAACGACAGAACGATAAAAAAAATTTAAATTAAAAATAAAAAGAAAATTCTAATAAAACCGGGCATCCGGTTCCGACCCGGATTAAATCCAGAGACCCGGTTTATCCGAAAATCGGATACCCGGATTTTCAGATCTAAGTCGACCCAATATTTTATTTTGAACAGCCCTCGTGAATAAGATGGAATATGAATTACCTGTAGTAGTAGCAGCAACAGCAGCATGCAGTACGGACTGAGCTTCTATCAAATTCTTAAATGCCTCTTCTTTGAAGGGTTGCATCAGGTGTAGCATGCGCTTAACCAAAGGAGGAAGCTCCCTCTTGATAGCCAAGAACAAGGGACAAATCCCTTGTTTATTCATAGCAAATGCAGCACCGTGATACAACTCTACCAAATCCTCCACAACCTGGTAATGTTCAACATCATAGAACTCTAGGGAACAGTGGAGAGGTGTATTCCCTTCGTCATTAATAAAACCTAATACTTGACCTATTTCTATTTGGTTGTTGTTTTGGAATAGCCATTTAGTCATGGCCTGGGCAGTAGTGTTTAATCTGCCAGTTTTGATGGCAGAGTGAATTGGAAGATCTCCAAAAGAATTCCCAATAACCATCAATTGTGGGCATTGATTAAGAATTAGATTCACAAGATGAACATGACCAAAGCAGGCAGCAATATGCAGGACAGTGCTCCTGTCTCTTGCACACCTAAGTTTGATCAGCCCATTAAGCTTATCAAAGTCGGACAAATTCCCAGTAACCAGATGTTGGTACAACTCTGCTTCAATTGGAGAGTATCCTTCTTCACTAACACTGTCGCCGTTATTACAAGCGGATGCCATTGATTTGCCAAGTAATTAATGACTATTCTAATATTATTCTTAATTTCACTTGTGTTATGTTTATTTCTCTGATATAAACTCGCTTTATATAAGGATAGCTTTATATGCATAACTAGGGATGGCAATGGGTATTGGACCCGACCCGGATCCGTGGATCCGTATCCGTTTTCACGGATCTGGGGCTTAGAAAAATAGACCCGTCGGGTCCGGGTCGGGTCTGGATCTAATTATAAAGTCACGGATCCGGATCCGGATCTAAGTAAAATACCCGGACCCGGACCCGTGGATCTTAAGACCCGTTTTTTTAAAAATATATATTGATATATAATAATAATATATTTTACATTTCCTAAGTCACTCTCACTCAGAAGTCAGAATCTGTCCCATTATAATTCTAAGACTCTAAGTAAAATACCCATTATTCCCAATTTCCCATTTCGCAACTCCCTCCCACCAGCCTGTCTCCCACTCTAATTTATTTCAAAACTTACTCCCCTCCCAAAGTCGCTTTACTGACTTAGAAACCGTAATCTAATTTCATGATATAACACAGACCCGTTTATTTATGTTCGTGGGACATTTTGAAGACAATTTGTAGTTGTATAATATTTTTTTTAAGTGATAGATTGTGAAATTTCATATTTATTATCATTAGTCTATGAATAGCATCATGACAATCTCAAAACGATTCGAAAATACACCAAAAAGGGCAAAAACAAGTGAGATCCGTTTTGGACCCGGACCCGGTACTGGATCCGCAATATCCATGGATCCGGATCTGGGCCCTAGAAAAATAGACCCGCGGATCCGGATCCGGGTATGGATCCTGTACTTGAAAACGGATCTGGATCCGGGTCCACCTAGACCCGGCCCGGATCCGACCCGTTGCCATCCCTATGCATAACATTCAAGTTATGAGGAATTTTTAATAACCTCCAAACAAGGCAAGGTAAAAAAAAATACTTTTATTTTTCCACCCAAACAAGCTATTAGAGGCATTCCTTTTTCTTTTATTCCCTACACTCTACCCATGTGAAAAACACTATAATGTTGGTCTTATTTTCTATTCTTTTTCAAAAGTATAGCTCTTCCAATCATGACTCACATTACCTCATATATTTTGTACTTTTTATTATTTATATTAGACTTTTTTATCATATTAAAAAAATGAAGCAATATATATAATGATGAAAGATAAAATATTTTGTTTAGAGCCTCAAAAATGTTTAAGATGTTTATTTGATAATAATTTGTACTCTCAACTAAATGTTAATTTTGAAAACGTACCATTTGAAGATGTGATTATATCGTACAGATAAAACCGAGAGCAAATGTATTGGGATAATAGATTTTTAAAATAGCAAAATTATTAAAAATGATAAATTTTTACATGTTATCCAGATTTGCGCTCTTATGTATAAATACATATTTAAAATAATTATCGTACACTCAGCATAAAAGTCATTACCTCTACAAAAATTAAGTTTTTGATGATGAACCTAAAAATCCTATTTAAGATCGTTATGACAGTTTTTTCTTTCTCGCGTTTCAAGAAGCTAATGACTTTTATGCTGCAGGTAGATAAATGAAACAGATAAATAAAGCGATGTACAGTTATGCATTATCTAAAAGTTAAATTCAGGTTTTTTTCCCTTAATCTTTCAATTACTCTATTAACATCAGTAAATATTTTTAAACATTGCATTAAGCACACCGAAACCACGAACCACAAACCAACTGATTTATAAGTCAATAAATTAAAATATAAAAGTTCTTACTGACAAAACATCACTAACCCTTACTTATTAGTGGTAAAATCTGTTACAAAACGGAACTTTACCTGCTATACCCAGTCACTTTGAGGAGAGGGGTGCTGCGAGCAAAAATATTGCATGCAAAGTTCGGATTATTTATTAATAATCAAAAGTAAGTGTTATTCACAGGAAAATGTAAAAAGTAGAGACTATTCCCGACAATTTTTCCGTTTTTAAATCAATAAACAAACAATTACACATGCACACACGCGCTAAAAACAAACTTAGAGTCACAAAATTACATAAATATAGTTATATTATAAAATAATTAATCAATATAATCTTTTAAAATTACAATGTACAAATTTAAATTACAAATTTTAGTTGAATTTGGCAAGAGTCGTGAGAGGGAATGATCAGTGAGTTAGAGTTCGAAAATAATTGTCGACTGGAATGTAGGAGGTCAATTACTTTATGATTGCCAGGGCCGGCCTAGTGAGGAGGCGAAGTGGGCCTGCGCCCAGGGCCCACTCCCAAAAGTTAGAAAACCCTTTAAAATAGAGGCCCCATATTTGCTATAAAAATTACAATAAAACTAAAAAATACATGAAATTCATAAACGGTTAAGATTAGGATATATTTTAAAAATTTTCTTTATTGTCACAATTCAATGAATTACATGTATTCTCTTTTAAAAATTGAAAGATGATTATAATTTATAATTTTGTGTTATCTTAGTAATATTGTATTAATTTTGTTAAAATTTTTGAAGTTATAGGTCTCCATTGATGTCATATCATTACAATTTCAGTAAGAGTAATAGTTTTAAGAGGAGTCTCTAATATAATTTTTAAATTTATTGAGAATTAATAAGATAATGCCAAAACGTTGAAGATATTAAAAAATTACTTAAAATCGTCAATTTCACAAGAACGCTTGAATGGTCTTGCTATGCTGTGGATTGAGAAAAATATGACTAAGTCTCTTGATTTCGCCACTGTTATTAGTGATTTTTTGCATCAAAAAATGCTCGTAGGAATATTTTTATCTGATTTTATATTATATATTCTATATTAATTCATATACATTTTCCTTTCGTGACATTAAATTTTATATTTATAATTAGTTGTGGGGCCGCGTGCTACGCACGCGGTCCCCCAAGAAATCCTCTCAACGCTAAAATTTTATTTTGAAGCAGAGTAATTAACATCAATCATATTTTATTGTATTAATTTTATAGTTTAACTAAATAGAACTAAAAACTTCAAATCACACATAGAAACTTAAAGAGATGAAAATAGTAAATATAAAGTAAAAAAATAAAACTTGAAGCAACTATAGTGTTGTACAAACATAAGAAACAAAACGATCTACATTATAATACATGTCATATCACCTAAGCAGCTATATATTCTGACCATAGTCCATAATTCATATCAACAAAATAAAGCAAGGAACAACCACAATTATCCCTAATCAAATTTATACCTAATAAACCATAAAATAAAAAAGTAAGCATGAGAATGAGAATCACCAAATAAAGATGACGGAGGATATGACATTGATATTCCCCAATTTCTACTAAACTATGTTTGCCTTTTGTACTCAAAATCAGATGAAATATCAGGACACTTTTACATCCTTATTCATATAATGTAGTACTAACATAATCAATAAAATTAAACCCAAGACAATCAATAAAGCTTTCTGATATCCCTGTGTTTTTCAATCATGGAAATTATAGGAAGTTTAGCATCAACAAGCTCTTGAGCTTCACCAATTTGACTCCAACTCCAACCCGGAATGTAATGATCAGTATCAACAAGCCCAGTACCAGAAGAAAAACCAATAGAATTATTACCCAACATCACATAAGAAAGATTACAGGAGTAGACAACAGAGGAATTTGGGTTTTGGATGTTGAAGTAGAGCTAAAGTTACATTAATCAGCATCTCATCTTGGATATAATCAATCCAAAACCGAATGGGTGTTCCACTCGAAAGATGTAAGACCGTCTTTTTCGTGCCTTCATCATTTGAATAAAAGGCTGGAGAAGCTGAACCAGTAAAGATTAGTCCATTAACATCAATATACCAATATGGTTGCCATCAATATCATGAAAAATAGCATTTTGTACAACGTCGAATTCTACAACAAACACATGTCTTGAGCTAATTCCATTGTTTGAAACGTCAAAAATTCCAATGAATTCAGCAGCTGTAGCATGTTTCATCTTATTCACACATTTAATATCATTTTATCTAACTAAAACAAACAACAAATAAAAAAATTATGAATTTGTACTTATAACAAATTCAAAGTATGTGGAATCTAGTGGAAGAAACCAACAAAATATGTAGTTAAAAAAAAACCTTCTCTTCCCTCCCTCCCTCTTATAATATATAACATGTATGAAAACACACCTCCAAATAAAAGCTTTTTCAAAACAAAATCACTCTCAACAAATAAATCCAAATATAACATGTGATAAATATCAAAATACTATGAAAGATACTGGTGGGGAAAGTATTTTAGTGAACCATGTCTAATGCTCACGTTATTAGTCTGTTTTACTTTAGTAATTAGCTTATATATAAGAAATAAACCGCAAGATATAAGATACAAATTTACCTTTTGTCAAGATGAGCCCTCTTATTCCCTTTCTTTTCTATTTCTACACCATTTGGAATTTCTTAGAACATATTAAGAGGTAAAAGTTAATCAAAACACTTTGATGAGAAAGCTAACTAATCTTATCTAATTCATACATGTGAAGAAGCAAATAGTTTTGGAATGTCAACAAAATGTAATAACTTGATAGTTGTGTTTTTGCATATCATAATATAATACAATCAACATAGAGCGCATTGTCATAAAAATGATATTAGACATGGTCATTGATGATCTACAACAAAACCAAAGTAGTCATACAACAATGTAAATCAAGGTAAATAAAGATGACAAAGTATATAACTAATTGTATGAAAAATGACAAAAATTGGAAAAAATTTCGATCTTACTTTCATAGCATTGTTGATGATTAATAAGAGTGACACAGTATATAACCACACTTGTTCTGGTTTAACAAGAGATTACAATTTATTGCAATGGTTATTCAATTATTACAATTTTCGTCTATTTGCTATCATATTCTACTACTAAACCATGCTAAATTATACCAAAATCATCCAAAACTCGGATATTTCGAAACAAAAGTCTAACACTATGTTCAGATAATAAATTAAAAGAGAAAAAAAAAAAGAATGTTTATCGTTAATAAAATTATCCTGAATAAAATCATCAGAGAACCTAATAAGCAAGAGTAAAAACACCTTGTATTTATCAACTTCATTGAAGCACATTTGGACAAACACCTTGTGTGTATAGATGACCATCTAATCTCCTTTTTGTATTATTATCATCAACAATTTAACAATCCAATCATGCAAATTTCATAACTCAAATCAACAAACAAAAATATACCTAAATCCACATCAAATCTTAATAATATTCAATTCAACTCGTTTATCAGCACAACTGGTTAGTATTCTGGGCATAATTTTCTCATATGAAATTGAAAATAGGCAATTCAAGTGGCCACGCGTTCACAAATCAAAGATCCACAACCCATATTTTTACTAAAAAAACCTTAAAAATGACAACATCATGCTCAAAAATGGCTGATACAATAGAGGACAGAAACTGACTTTTAAAGTATTACTTGAAGATGGACAAACTATCAAACCTGAAAAGTTCTTCAAAACATAAATTAAATTAGAACAAAAATTTCCATTGAAAACATGATATGTGGAGGAAATTAAAGTTACTGAAAAAAGGAGAAACATTTTAATAGATGAAAAAAAGGAAAGGGGAAAATAGGGGGGAAAGGGAATGGGAAAAAAGGCTAAAAAAAAGGCTAAAAGATGAAAAAAAGGAAAGGGGAAAATTTCCAATAAAAACAGCCTATTTTGGATAAACATTTTGATTTCACTTTTGCCAATTAATTTTCCTATAATTAAATGATAATTCATGACTAATTTAGCTTAGAGAAGATGTATTCGACAATGACTTTAATATTCTTAGTCACCCTATTAAAGAGAGCTAAAACTATGGCTTTAAGCACTCACCAACCATAAAAGGAACATATGACAATAAAATTAGCGAATTGATAGGATTACTACATTTGTTTATTAGAGTTTGACTTTTAGGTGAGAGCTTTCAGCAAACAAAATGAAACGACAATAGTATGTTAGTCAATAAACAAGTTTGCACATTATATCATTGGAACAATCTAATAACAGCTTTGCATAGTTGGTGTAACACCCGAATTTCCTCCCAGCCTTTGCGGTTTTGGTTTCGTATAAGGGGTCGGAAATTCAGGGGTGTTACAGGTTCGTATAAGGGGTCGGAAATTCAGGGGTGTTACAGTTGGCTCCAAGTACTTACTGAAACATAGAATATTCAGACAATCAATATTAAAAAATAATAGTGGTAAAGTTCAGTAAATGCCATGGGAAGCAATAAAGTTTGAAGGAATACCATAACCAACTCCAAAATGTAATCTCAACTATATGATGCAAGCCAGAATATTCCACTTTATCCTTCTGCTATGGTGTAACTGTGTAATCTTTTTAATAATTGGTATCTAAGTAGCTGAAAGCAAATAGCACAAAACTTAACTCAGTAAAAACAGATATTGTCATTGTTGTTCATTCAAAGGTTTGAATAAACACAAAAATATCACCCCATTTGACTAAAATAGCAATGCCAAAGCCTTGATTCCAATTGACAACAAATAATGCAACATGTTACATTACTAATGCATGTTCGGCAAACAAGATTTACCAAATTTCATTACCAATTCAAAAAAAAGAGAACTCAACCAAAGTATTATTAATTATCTATTTCATCATGAATTTGCAAAATGAATAACATCATCAAACTAAAATAAACCAACATTATTAGATATCAAGGTAAGAAAACATAGGTTCAGAATAGCTTAAAGGTAAAAACTAAGAAAACATTATTAGATATCAAGGTAAGAAAACATAGGGTCTGAAAGCAATGGTGCAACTGTGAAAGTAGCTACGACTCCTGAAAGAAGTGGTGCATCATCATCATCATTAAGGAATTCTACTCCAAATATCGGTGTTGATAAACATACTAAAGGGTTTGGATCAAAGATGATGGCAAAGATGAGATTATTTGAAGGAACGGGTTTGGGTAGAGATTCTCAAGGTATAGTTACCCCTTTGGTGGTAGTCAAACGACCCAGAGCTAGAGATTTGGGTGCCGAAGTTAATTGATCATTGAATTTTAATTTAATGTGCTACCTGTGTATTAATGCTCATGGTCTAGCTCTATAGTTTGCTACTATATTTGCAGATAATAGGGTAACCTCAACACATGAGTTGTTTAACAGCGGAGTACCTTAGGTTTATGAATGATCAGTTTGGTATATGGTATTCAAAGCATTGAGAAAAGCAATGCATAATTATGTATTACACAATTTGATAAAAATGAATAATCACGACTTTAGCCTTATTATTGTTTTAGAGGTAACTAGGAGACCTCGGCTCTAACATGAGCCATGACTGCTACGAACCTATACCTTCTTTACACAAACCATAGTTGAACTGACACTGTAAAATTTATGATTCCTTACGAATTCACGGGCCTCTGTAGTTCAAGAATCAGTATTTTATACGTTAAGAAGACAAATAATTGTATATTTGTATATGTAAAAAAATAACAAGTGTTCAAAACAAAATTCCAGTGAATACATGTAACTTATTCTTACATCAACTCAATTTAATAGAATCTGAAGCATTCACTAAAAGCTGTCATTCTTACTATACTTGTGTTGAGAAATTCATTAGTTCATAAGAAAGCAATCACACCTAGTAAAACTATTATTGTCTACAATATAATTAAAAAAATTTAGCTAGAGCCCCAATGATTAGCCCCAAAAACATCATATACAATAAACCCTAAAAAATTCAACGACATGAAGGTGAAATTTACCCACAAATATTCATGATTTTGCAATGAATTGACAGTGAAGAATGTTTATACCTGAAAATAAGATTGAGAGACTGGAAGATTGAGTGAGTGGATTTCATTGTTTCGAAACCCTAATTCAAAACAAAAAAACACAATCAGAAAAACAAAAATCAAAACCAGCATCTAATGTTAACTGTTAAGATAAACACTTAAAAAACATTTTCTTGTTTCAAAATGATCAGAAAGTTTAACAAATTAAAATCTAAGATGATAAATTGTTGTGTATATAATTTTGAGAACAAACCCCATGAAACTCTCCTCTGTGAGACATTCTTACTAACATTTCTACTGCATCTGTCACCTTCTTTCATTCATTAAAAAAATATCAATAGAACCATACAAAATAATAATAATTTGCGCTAAAATCAAACAAAATAGATATTGACCTAAAGAAAGATGCAAGTAAATAATCGAACAGTTTTATGCCTATTGTGAGCGGAAAAATCAGCGACAAAACCAGCACCACAAGAATCCTTATCATTCTTTGGGTCATTTAACCCCAGGGGTTGCTTCGAAACCTGAGATAATGCTGATCGAATACCAAGCCTCAACGCATGCTTTGATCGAAAACTAAATGAAAATCAAAATGAAAATTGAATGAAAAATCTAATGAAAACTAAAACCAAACTGAATTTCAAATGTCAAGCTAAAATAAAAACCAAAACTAAAGTGAAAATTAAATGAATACAAAAACTTAAATGAAAAGCAAAGTAATAAAAGAGAAATATGACTAAAAACGAAAAAAAGTACCAAAAGTTTCGAGCGAAAACCAAATCGAAAGCCCTAATTAGAACGTGATAATGCACGCGGACCTCTTTCATCCTCCAGATCTGCAATATGCTCGTTTATTGATTAATGAGCGGTGTTTTTAATGTTTTCTCGTCCAGATCGAAGCAAAAAAACTCGTAAAAAACCCAGAGATAAACTTGGAGGATAAAAAAACCTAAAAAAAACGAAGGGAAAGAGGATAGTAAAGGGACGGGAAGCAGCTAAGAATCGAGGATCTGTAGCAAAATTAATTGGAGTAGCAAGATGTAAATGGAGAAGAAGGAAGGAGCAGTTGTGGGTGAATATGGAGAAAGAGTTGCGCCTTGTTTAGTGTAATTTAGGGTTTCAGATGAAGCTTAAGCCCAACTTATGACGTGGCAAAGGTTGTATGACGTGGCAGCTTACAAGGCAAAAACACTATTCATATTGCAAAATGTGAATAGTATTTTCATCTTAGCCTCTTTTTATAGTTTATAGATTATAGATTAGGGCCCCACAAAGTATATTTCGCCCCGGGCCCCCGAAAACTCAGGGCCGGCCCTGTTGATTGCAATTAATAATCCGAAGAGGTTATATTGTAATGGTTGTGTGAAAAACAAAGTAAATTGCATTTGGCTCAATCGGTAAGCAACGCTGCTTGAATATAACTATTTAGTGTCCCTAAGGTTGCATGTTCGATTAAAGGCAATAGAAAAGTTTTTTAGATTTTCATGCAGGTCTGCCCATAGAGTCTAAGAATGGAAGGAGGTAACCAAGGGCAAAGCCACGTGAGGGGCCCGCGGAGGCCTGGCCCGCTTGCCGAAATTGATATTTTGGTTTTGGCCCCCTTATTAATTTGATATATATATTTTAAATAGAGTAAAATATAAGAAAAGTTATTTTAACTCAATGGTTGGAGTAACACATCCTTAAATCTAAGGTTATGGGATCAAATTCTCATTAAAACATTTATTTTTTTTATAGACTAATAGATTTATACTATAATAATGTCATTACTATTTATTTATTTTTTATAATTTAACATCCATCCTTTTTAGTGTGTGCTTATATTTTTCTATCTTAATTTTAATTGTATTTTTTTGGGAGAATTATTAGGCAAATACATAGAGTCAAAATCAAAAATCACACTTAGTTTTTTCAAAAAAAATAATTATATAGGGGAACTTCAACTCTATTTATTACTCCATTAAATAGACTTTTTTCAATGATTAAAGTTTACTTCAGTCTATATGATTTTAATATTTTCATAGCTTAACTAGTGTCTAATGGTGTTCGTTCGGGTCATCGTTGATTTCGGATTAGGTGTTTCGGGTGGGCCTGAAATCGGATTTCGTGTCCATATTGTTTAACATAATTCTGAATTTTTAAAGTCGAATCAAACCGGATTCGGTTACAATTTCATGTAAATTTTGAACCATCATGTTTGTCTCTAACACCTTTAGTTTTTATGTAGTAAAATTTTTTTTAGTATATCGATAATTTGGGCCCCCTAATTCAAAATCTTGGCTTCGCCAACTCATACCCATAAAAGAGAATGCGGCCAAAGAGTCCCTAATCTCAAGAAAACTCTTCAGATTGAGAGATTCTTGCAAAACGAAAAGGATTGAGAGTGAAACTAGAACGCAAGCCCGCATCATACAACACAAGTTTGGCCTTTCATAAATATAAAAATACATAAAAACAATATAAAGAAAATAAAAATAAAAATAAAAACTAGGTAACAAAACGAGTAAATGATGGTATGTAAAATGCAAAAGAACAAGAACCCTTATTGTAGGTTTGGGGTATTTGAGAAATTACAATTAGAGAAGAGATGAGGCTAAGTGTTTGGTTTGGGTATTTTTGTGTTTGATTTGTGGATTTTTGTGGATTGATTTTTTAATCATATGAAGCTCATATTTATAGAGCTAATGGCACTTAGGTCATGCTTGTATTGGGTGTAAATATTTAAGGGAGTAAAAAAAGTCAAAGTAAGAAAATGAAGTTGATAAATGAGAAATTAATGAAATTTGATTGTTGTAGAGGTGGAAGAATTGTTGCAAATTAATGAAAAATGAAGGGAATTCTCAATTTTGTGGGGTAAATATTTATCCTAGGGGAGGGTGGGGGAATGTATTACCTCCATAATAGGGGAAATTATCTTTTTCCTTCATTATTTTTATTTTATACTCATTTTACCTTTTTCACAACTATTTCAACTACTTCAAATGCATCTCTATTTGCTTTCATTTCACTAGTTAGACTTTTTTACTCCCTTAAATATTTACACCCAATACAAGCATGCCCTTAATGAGAATACATCATAATAACTAAAAGCAAGTTAGCATGACAATTAATCCTAGCTAGCAAAATGAACCGATGGCAAATCAGCATCCAATGACTACATCCCAGACTGCTCCATAACAGTGCTCGTTCGAGCAGTATTGCAGCAGGCTCACAGTGGCTTCTGATCTAGGTGCACGAATCTGCTCATTCGAGTCCTTCATCAGCTCGTTCGAGCACTTACTCCTCTGTGTATGTCTTGTTCGAGTATCAAACCCAGAGACTGTCCATTTGTGTTCCAAAAACTCTCATAAACTCATCATAGTAACATAACACATTTACACCCCACTTAAACTCTACCATCAATCACACATTTACACACATTAAGACTCCAATCTTAACTCACCCATTTAACCACATACACATTAAGACTCCAATCTTAATTAATGCACCCAGTAAATTTACTCCCATAGGATTCTAACACACTAATTCATAAGTTATTTTGGTGCACTCAAGTCACACCATTCATAACAAGAAGAGAACTTGAGATTGAAATGCAAAAGATGTTAGAAGAACTTGTAGTAGTTACATAATCAAATAGGATAAATTAAGGTCTACATGTTGCAAGCAAAATTATTTTCGTAATAACCCGTTAGAAAGTATGCAACAGAAAGCAAAATGAGGAGAAGTATTTCTTTGATTGAGAAAATCAGGATTTTACAAGAGGGTACAATCTCCTATATATATAGGAAATGAAAACTAAGACAGCTAAGCAACCTAACTAACTCTAAAACAGAATATAAAGTTGTTACAAATTAACTGACTACATAACTAACTATTCTTGATTTCCTGTATTTCAATTAATCTTGACCCTTGATTGAAGCAGGATAATGACCGTTGATAGAGTGAAGCACAGATCATGAAACACAGATCCACAAGTAGCCTTATATTGATCAAACCTTCTGCATAGAGATATTGTTGTTGCTGCTGTTCTTTAAGAGTTGCTCCTTAAAACTCCAGTACCCTTGTTGATAAGGATCAAGCTAAGCTTTACTAATCTTAATATAACCTTAGTACAAGGTTTGGAAAATAAGATCCCGACAAATATTCCTAGTAACACCATAAA